>VXBA01000202.1:557030-732135 GCA_013399895.1 Serilophus lunatus
CGCCGTGAGGCGGCACCGCCGGGCCGGGACCGGGAACCGCGGCCGCGTCCCCCGCGCGCGGAGCGCTGGAGCCAGAAGGGGGCCGGGGGCCGATGCTGCGGACGGCGAGCGCGGACCGGACCCGACCGGACCGGACGGGAAGGCGGACACGTGGAGCTGCTGCTCGTCGGTGCGACGGGTTTTCGAATCAAAGCCGGTTCACGCGGGCCACGGTTCTCGGGAACGAGCGGAGTCACGTGGAACATCGTCGAGGATGCTGCCAAGGTTGTCACTTTAAGTGCATGATAAGAAACTTGAAATAAAACCACCATTCTCACGGCAGTGCCTGTTACAATGTGTGTCTATACAGCAGTAATATTCTACGTTTGATACAATATCAATACAAAAAGAGCTTTAAGAGTTGATGGTGGTGGATATTATAATACCCACTTTACAGGAAGGACGTTCAGTAGCTACCTTAAAAGCACACCTGAAGTCTATGGTAGCAAGAAGGGTTTATGGGGGGAAAATGACCAACAGAGCAATCCTAAATATAAATATGGAAAAGGATGCATCGATCACACATGATGCACTGGGCTGGTTTGCTTAAGATGCTGTATCTGACAACACCTATGAAACTAAAGCAGTGAACCTTCAGAGCATGTTTCACTGTTTGGTGCAGCTGACACGAGGCTCAGTTACTGTGGAGGATCATTTCAATCCCTTGTATCACTCCAGGTGACAAGAACCTTGTACATGACCTGAGCTACAGTTTCCAGAATTGCAGGTAAAATTAAACCTCCCACCAACAAAGACTCAGGTGTGCATGGATGGAGAAATTGCATCTGTGGTGTAAATTACAAAGGCCTGGCTGGTGAGACAAAAGCAGTATCTTGTCAGTCTGAGATAGTATGCGTAGTGCAGGTTCTCTTCCTGGCCTGTCACAGGTCACCTGTGCAGCTGTAGAGGAGTCACTGTGCCATGGAAATGGTGCTCCATTACATCCCTGAAGAGCTTCAAGATCTCCCCCACTCAGACTGCCAGAGTCCATAAGTTCTATGAAAATAATTTTCAAGATTTAAGCCGAAAATGGCAGCAGGACATGGAGTACCAGCTTGTGTCATCCCAAAGAAAATTAACTTGGAAAATACATTTGGTGTCCCAGTGCTTTCACAACTACTTCCACTGCTTTGTGAATCATCAGTACAAACATACATGCAGCACCCCCTTCTCCCCCTACCTCCCCCCAAACATGCACCTTTAATTTACAGGCATGTCAGCAATGAAGAATGATGGGTGTGAGATGAATATATAGGGGAGACAACAAAATGCTGAGCAAGAGAGCAGGAGAGAGCTTGAGACAGCAAGAGAGAGATTTCCCTAAAAATCTAGGTCATACCTATAGCTTGGAAATGACAGACAAATCCTTCACATGTGCATTTTTCCCACCTTCCCTTTAGTGCCTGGCAGCAGCCTCTATTATTCCTGTCTGTGTTGAAAACCTGGCTCGGGAGACCTTATGTAAAGCTGTGTGGGTGAAGAACTGCCAAAAGCATTACCAGCTTCGTGAGCAGAAATAATTCAAGTGTCAGATTTGTCTCAGAGAGAGGCTTGACCTACAATACATGAGCCAAATTAGCATCTCCCTCCACGTCAGGATGTTTTGCATCCAAAAGTTCACACAGGCAAACCCAAAGATTTTTAGCTGTGCTATGCCGTTAGACACATACATCATTTCTCAGCTGAAGCCCAGTTATTTGTATCCCAGTTTAAGGTGCGACTGCTCTCCAGTGGAAAGCCAGAATGTGATCTGTACTTCTCACTAAGCTGATTTAATGGGGAGCAGTTACTGCGAGGGGTTGCAGCTCCTCCCTCGGGTCCTCACACGCTCCCCGGCAGCGGAACTGGGGGATCTCTGACCCTGCGGTGAGCCCGTTCAAAGATCCATCTGATCCAACGGCACAAAAGATCCAATCCCTCCGAGTCACCCGCGTTCTGTCTGCGCAGCTCCTCGATCCAGCTCCCCGCCGGAGCCACAGTCGTGACAGAGCAGCGACAGAGCAGCAGGAACGCCCCAAGGCAGGGGCGGAACGCGGGAGAGGCTTCGAGGCATCACAGCACAGCCCCCTCGAGCTGGGCCAGAACGTGTGGAGCACGCCCACAAGGACGGAACTCTGGCGGGGAAGGTTAAATAGGCAAAGCTTGGATTTTAGGATTTAGCACAAGTACTTAGGCTGGGGCATCTTCCATGTTCTAAATCGGATTCTGTCAGATGAATGCTGGGGATTTTTCGAGACAGAACCAACCCAAGGCAGGGTTATAGTGCTGGTGCCTTTACTGTGGCTGCAGTCTGGTCTAATGAATTTTTAAGAACATAAAATAAAACCTTTTTTCATCAGACCAGCTTTTGTCTAGCCCTGTAACCTCTCTCCTACAGCTGAGTTAATGCCTCTTATCAGAAAACACCCCACAGTCCACAAACCCTGACAGACATTATAAGAACTTCCAAAGATAAATCTCACATGGATTCTGCTAAGCTTGAATCACAGTTTTAGTGGGCTCTGATTTCATCCTCTCTCACTAGGAAAATTACAAAAGTTCATATGAAACACCAGAGGGCTGAATAACTCAAAATTTTAAGCAGGTTCTATCCAGAACTGGCTAGAATGGGAATAAAGAGGACTCAGAGGAGCTCCCAGTGCCACCACTACTTGTGCTGAAGGTGGGCCTCTGAAGAGGAAGATCTCACAGCACCTTCAGATTGTGCCCAAATGAAGTGAAAAACTAAAACATTGTTCTAAAATCTAAGGGCTGTGCTGATCTCTGTCTAGCTGAAGGATATATAGTCCTAACTGACTTCTCCAATTTCCACTGGATAGGATGGGCATTTGTGGTGGGTCTTCCATTGATAAATGTGGAAATATCAAAGTCTCGTTCTTAAATGAGACACCACATTTTGCAATTGTGGCTCTGACTGTACCAGGGATTATAACAAAAACATAACAGTTGCTGCAGGTAAAATTGCTTGCTTGCTGCTCTACTGTCTGGCAGAGGGTTTCTTCTCCACACCCAGCCATATCAATGACTTCTACCTGCGTGTCTGTCTTCCTGATATTAAGCAGAAACCTCGGAGGCATGTAGGTGTGAGCAAAGAGCAGAGTATAGTGCTTTGGATGGTTTGAGGATGCTGGAGAATGGATGAGTTGCTCCAAGTGAAACAAACATGGTATCAGCCCTCCCTGGTGTAAGCACCCAAACAGAAATGCCCCGAGAAGATTGAAAATAACGATGAGATGTTTCCACTTCACAGCTCTGTTCTGTGATGTGCTGAACAGGACCAATGGCAAGATGAGAGGGATGAGGAACCGAGGTTCTTGGTGACTGAATAGGGAGAGAAGTGCCAAAGGAACAAAATAAAACAGCAGTAATGTTGGACTGCCCTGGGAATGCACCAGTAGCCCAGGCAGCCCACGGTAACAGGATTTGACCCGTATCAATTGATGGACATATTTCTTTAACATTTTAAAGCCAGCACCAATGGCCAGAACATGCAAGATTCCAAAGAGCATTATTCCATTGACTGTAAAATGTGTAACTCGTGGGTGACTTCCATGCAGTGCAAGGTTATGAGGATTGAGATTATAGCTGAGAAAATTGAAGGGGGTTACTACCATTTTCTCATGTAATTGAGCTACTACACCAAATAGGCTGCCCTGGTTAATACTGTAGAGGTTGTCTAAGCTCACAGAGGTAAAATAAAAGGTGTCAGCTGTTATGAAAACAATGGCAGTAAAACATGCACATAGGGTAAGCTTCAAAAAGTGGTTTATGATGGTTTTAATGCTCTTTTGAGAGTCAACAATTAAACCTGCCCAGTAAAGCAGGGGCATTAGAGCAAATGCCAGAAAGGTTGGCCTGTTGAAAAACCCAGCAGTTGTTATAACACCTATGAGAGGGCTGTTTGTAGGCTCTGCTGAGCTGCCATTGGACTTTCTTGAGGAAACCAGTACCATGAGAAGAGCAAAGAGAAGTCCTTCAAGCGTGTTGGTAAATGTTCTTGTATAAAACACCAGAGTGACATATGATCCAGCAAGAAGCACCAGTGCTTTCCACAGATCCGCTTCCCAGAAAGGGGCTAATCGATAAACACTATAGTCAAGTATGAAAGAAAAGACTGTAAAGAGAAGGCGAGGTGATACAAGGAGAGTGTAGCTGTTGATGCAACTTGAACATATGTCCAGCTGCTGCAAAGACTTGATCGCCCAGTAGGTAACTCCCGATGTCATTAATGGGAAAACAACTGTTCTGCAAGGAGAGCTCGAAAGGAACTCCCAAGGATAATAGACCTGTAGGTTTAAAATATCTCCTATAAAGAAAGAGAAAAAGAAAAGTACATACATCCATAATACATTTTATTCGGTAATTCAGCAATAGGGATACTACTTGCTATAAAGAGGCATCACAACGCAGAGCAGCTCCTAAACTTTCGAGACCTTGGTGTCAGCCCTGACATTTTTTAGGAGCGCACAATCCATTTCTGCAAAGAGGCAAGAAAAAGAACCCTGCCGCGTTCCTGTGGCGCCCGGCACGGAGCGATGGGAATACCCCCGACCCACCCGGCGCTGCGGACCGGGCACGGCCGTGGCACCGCGGGCACCCCGCGGGAGCGCCCGCCCCTGCCCGTCCCTCCGCCGCAGCCGCCCCGCTTACCTGCCATGACCTCGGGCGCCTGGAAGAACTCGTCGGGGTGCAGGTACCCGGCCTGGGGCAGGAGGCACCAGCCCGCCCTCAGCGCCGCCAGCAGCGCCCACAGCGCCCGCGCGCCCATGGCGGCACCGCCCGCGCGCCCCGCCCGCGCCGCCAGGGGGCGCCANGGGGGGGTCCGAGCTGCAAGGCGCCCACAAGGAAAATCGCGTCCGGCTTTTAAGTGCATGGCCCCTATGGGCATGAAGCACGGGACTTGGCTGTTGTCAGGACCACGTTCCGAACAACTGAGCGGGATCACCGAGTCCCGCCTGGGATCCAACGCCCCCACTTTACTTAAGTAGACCATGGCACTGAATGCCACGGGCAGTCTTTCCTTAAACACCTCTAGGGATAGTGACTCCACCACCTCCCTGTGCAGTCCGTTCCTGCTGTAAAGAAATTCCTTCCCATGTCTAACCTGCAGCTTGAGGCCATGTCCTTTTGTCCTATCACTGATTGCCTGGGAGAAGAGCCCGACCCCATTTGGCTACAGCCTCCTCTCAGCTGTGGAGTGATAGGGTCACCTCTGAGTCTGCTCTTCTCCAGGCTAAACACCTCCAGCTTCCCCAGACACTACTCATCAGACTCGTCTCTGGCTCCTTCCTCAGCTCTGTTGCCCTTCTCTAGACATGCTCCAGCACCTCAATATCCTTCCTAAACCGAGGGGCCCAGAACTGAACACAGCACTCAAGGTGTAGCCTCACCAGTGCCGAGTACAGGAGAAGAATCACTTTCTGGGCCCTGCTGGTCACAGTATTCCTGACACAGGCCAGGATGCCACTGGCCTACTTGGCCTCCTGGGCACACGGCTGGCTCATGCTCAGCCAGCTGTTTCATAACTGACCAAAAGGACAAAGAGAAAGAAAAAAGCAGTGGCAGCAGCTGGGGGAGGGGGGCAGCTGGCGAGGAATTTTGGGTGTTGGCACTGGGCAACACATCATGGATCCCTGCCAAAGACGGGCTCATCCCACCTGGCACAGCTGAGGACCAGGCTTGGTCTGTTCCGCTCCAGTCCCCATCACCTGGGAGCAAAGGGGAAAGGAAAATGTTCACGTCCCAGAAAGGCAGTATCAGTCTGGAGTCTGGTTAAAGTGTAACTAGTTCTCATGTTTATTTGTTATTTTCACTTATTTACATGATTATTATCTAGTTTTACCAGGTTTTTGTTACATGGAATGTCTGTTCATCCCAGGATCACGAGGTGGTCACTGCAGGCAGGAAGACAGTGGCTGCCAGCAGCACAGCAACATTTATGGTTAGTACAGCTATGGAGTATGTATGGAGTAAGTATGTAGTCCACGTACGAACTATGTAGTCCACAGTAGTACATTCTACAGCCAGTAGAAACAGAAATGGTTACTCTCAGAAGTGAACTTGGTTTCACCTACAGCAAAGACAAGTTTCATGCACAGGCACTCAGGATATCCCTGTGTGGAAGGAGGACAACCACGTTCTTGATGGAGACTATGAGATTAAAGATCACAGGATATCTCTCTCCAGCAGTAGCAGTTGGGTGTGGAAAATAAAAAGCTCAGTGGACGCCCACATATGGCTTAGTTACCTCTGTCAGCAGGTAGTCCCCTCCAAGTCTCTCTAGCCTTCCTTCTTGTCCAGTGTCTTTGGAAATTTCTCCTACTTTCTTCTACTGGAAGGTGGAAGACTTTGTCCATGGTGAAAGCTGTAATCTGGAGTGGTCTCTGTTCACAGCCTGTCCATCCTCTGTGCACTTACCTCTATGGCAGCAGAGCTCAGGAGAAACTGGGTAGGATGTGCTAAGCAGGGATATGAAGTCTGAACATAATCAGCCAGAAGGCCAGAGAGGATTCACTGGACAAGATTTTTGATACTGCCTTCCAAGATGTAGAAATTCTTCTGCAGGTCAAAAACCATCCATCTAACAGTATCTGGGAATCCCGGGTGGTTCAACATCAGCAATGATGGCAGAGATGCTGCCATTTTGGACTGATCTTGTAAACTATGTTAATACTGGATTGCTGGCTTCTGCCCCAAATTCCACCCCCTCCACACAGACAAGGGCAGCTTCCAGTCCCACCCCACTCCCCTGACGAGCAAATGCTGTTGGCACTTGCCCTGCAAAGAGGCAGGAAGAGGCATTCAAATGTTAGCTCAGCACATTATCCAAAACAGCAGCTTTTCTGAAGAGAAGGTGGTAGGGCAGAGGTGGCCTGGAACTTTCCATTTGGACAGTGCTAGTCCAAGCCTAGTATGTGACACAAAACGAGAAGGGGAATGACAGTAGCCATGAGGAAGGATTGTGTTATCTTATTACCCCACCCAAAACACTGTGGTATTTTCATCCCTTCAAGGGACTCAACATATTCACTCCCCAGCCATTCTGTGTATGTTCCCCTCTCTTTTACTGGCACAATCTCAACAGCAGAATCCTTAAAAATCAAGTTTTTTCCTTGAAAAGTTGAAGACTCAAACATTTTGAATCCATTTTCATTGCTGCTACTTCCAAAGTAGACCTAAAAAAAATGCAAAAATTTCAGTATTTTGCAGGATCAAGTGCCATGTTCCTCCTGTACAACATGAAAGAGGATAGGAACAGTTTTCCAGATGAAAAATTCAAACACAGTTGCAGAATCTCTCTTAGGTATTTGCTTTTAGACGCTCCAGTAGATTAGATACAAAATTCTGCCACTGGCAATTACAAGAACAGCATTTGTGATTCTGTTTTTTTAGTTACTATCTGGTGAGAGCTGTGGTTTTAAAAAAATTCTTCTGCTTATATATTTTTGTATAATACAGGATTTAGCTGCACAGGAATTGTTGCAATTATTGAAGCCCAGCAGGGACATACTTAGTATTGCTTTTGAACCAGTTAACTTCAGCATGGAGAGGAACCTCTCTGAAGCAGCCAGGCAGATGTTTTACTGCCTGCATGGCTGCAGCTTAAATATACCCAGCAATGTGTTGTTGCATTCCTAGGAAGATTCCAGAATGGAAAAGCATTAGCATGTACTCTCTTTCTTGTAGACCTCAAAGTCATGCAGAAACACGGGAAAACATGGTCATGGGAAAACACCTTAAGCTCCAGGAAAATTACTACTGCAACCAGTGACTGGGCAAAAGTTGAAATCCTTTGTGCACCGGGGTGGTTTTACTGGGAGAATTACATGGGTTGTATTTTGCCTTCTCTGTCACACTCTCAACAACAGGGCTCTGCACAGTGCCATGATATGACAGAATGGTCCTATTGTCTTTATCCTTGGAATGTTAGACCATATGTAACTCCCCCTTAAAATAAATGGATTATTAATACCTGGGCTTTGTCCAGTAGTCCATATAGAGCAAAAACATTGATATCTGGGTGAACCATAATAGCCTGAGCTGGCACCTGAGCCAGGTGACAATCAGCAAACTGGGTGACTTCGGCGCGGGCACCATTTGGACACAGTAACTGGAAATCACTGGATTTCAAGTTTTGGGCCCAACTATCAGTGTTTTTACCTGAAAAAAAGAAACTAGTCATGTCCCTTATTGAATGCTTTAGACTAAGAAAAAAACAATTGAATTACAATAAAGAGATAGGTAAAACTAAGTACCATCTGTGTTCTCAAACACTGTCGAATGCTTCACAAAGGCTACATCTCCAGAGTCCTGTGCCAGGCACCTAGAGGAAATCAAAGATGAATTCAATTCAAAGCATCTTTATGTGAACCACATTTCTTTTAAAAACCCATAGGTTTAGAATACAATTTTTGTTAGATTCATTCCTGCAAACAAATGTACTAAACCCAAAATTAATAAGAAAAAACAGAGAAATTAAGTATCTTGGGCGTGATCTGGTGCAATGCCTTATGACCTGTACTGCTGAAGACATCTGGGACACGTCCCGTCTCATTTACAGCACATGCTGTAAGCACTGTTTGTTGACTGGAATGGAAACTAGGTTCCCTTTGCATTTTGACAAGCTGACAGAGTAAAAAACAACCATATTATTAGTTACCTGAAGGCCCCACTGTAGCTGTAGTAACGTTCTTGGCTACTTGCACTGCACTTATTGTTTCCACTCTCATCCCCAATACAGAGTTGACAGAGTTTTGATGGGTAGTTGTGCTGCTCAGCTGAAGGCACACAGCTGGCAGAGAAAAACTCACTCACAGCTGGGGAAAAACAAACCGACATAAGGAATAAACTACCAGACCCACTTTGAGCAGTTGGTTGGACTAGAGGACCTCCAAAGGTCCTGTCCAACCTAAATTAGCCAATGATTTTGTGATAAAGGAAAGGAATAATTTTGTGTTAGATGTAATATTCTCAGTTAGACCCCTCCTCTAGTTCACTGGTGGCAAACTTAAAATTTCAAATCCTTATATTAAAACCACAACACCCCTTCACAAACAGGTATGATAAATGTAGAGCTGTGAAATATCAAAATTACTTCTCTAATTAAAGTTTATCATGAGACTATTACTATATTTTTGATATGTAGTACTGTTGTCTTACCTTCAGGAATATTACAATCTCGGGTTTTAATAATCCCTCTGTTAATTAGAATGCCAATGGGAATATTCCATCCAGCATTTCTCCCCAGGCCTGTGTGGCAGGACTTCTTCCCTTTCAGGTCATTGATGGTGAATGCATTGGACAGATTTCGTTTCACTAACACCACAGCATAGTATGCATTGCTGCTGTCATCAGCTTGTAGAAAAAAAACACAACACATTACAGTTTCCCTTAAGCATTCCCATTGCTTAGATCTGTGGATCCATTACTCTTATCTAGAGCAAAATTCAATTGTGCCAACATTAAGCTAGTCCTGAAGTATGGATGTACCATGTAGTAACTCTTCACTTCTACTACCTCACACTGCTGCATTCACCTATATACTATAAAAAGGCACTGCTACACACCTGAGCTGAATAATCTAGAGACAAACATGACAGTGTTCTTATTAATGCCAGCTCTTACAAATATATCCCTCTGAAAAACAACATTTGGGTCATTAGTGAATTAGTAAAATCTCCTTTAAGAAGTTATTTTTATGTGAAAACCTCAAACCTGTATTGAAGCGTCAGTGATTTTTGCAACATACTGAAACTCTATAGACACAGGCCTACTTTTCATTGGTGACTCTGAAGTAGCCACATGGACAGGAAGAATCTGCTTCTAACTAACATAGAATCTACTTCTTCTAATTACACAGAATCTACTGTGTAATTTTTCTGTTTTTGTTTCTGTTAAAAATATTTTGACTTTGTGAATTCTAATTTTTTCCATTGTAAATATTTTTTTGCAGAATTTAAAAGACAAATAAAGAAGTACAAGACTCTAAACTGTCAAAGATTCAACCTGGTCCTGCAGCAGGATAAAAGTTTCCTCACTGTAAAAGTCTCATCTCATACTTATTTCCTCCTCCATCCATGATGTGAGGGTAATAATTCTCATTTCTTTAAAAACATCTTCCCTAGCCCTGCTGGGAAAGCAAGGACTATGCTTTTAGAGATGTTTTCAAACAACCTGAAAAAAATAAGGTCTATATTTATGTTTCCTGACCTTCTTACCAGAGTAACTTTCTCCAGCAGCTGGTACAAGGCCATATGTCTTCCCGGCTGTGTAAATATCAGCTCCACCCAGAACTACAACATGACTTTCCTTTTTCTGAAAAATATAAGAAAATGTAGGATCTCTGTGAGAAAGCAGCAGATACTTTTCCCTGATACAATGATTACACCTGTTGCACCTCTAAGGGCAAGGCTCACAGCAGATGAGCAATACACTGTTAAGGAAAACCTCCAAAATGTGCATAGGGCATCAGAAACAGAGAGTAGCTTCTGTTTGTTTGATTTACTGCACAAGGATTGTAGCAGCCTACCTGGATCAGCTCCATGCACTCTTCCTTTGTCATGGCTGAAATACACTGAATTGCTGGTTTCAAATTTTTTTTCCTAAAGGCAATGGCCATTTCACTACATTTCCAAATCTCCTCAGTGGATACAACACACCAGTTCAAGCTTTCTGGCAGCGCTGCACAAAATTGAAAAGCAAATAGTACATTCACTTCCTTTGCAACAGACAGAAGGGATTCACACTGCCCGCTGTCACACATGTGCCATACATGTTACTGTGTTGCTCCCCATCCCTCCAGTTCAGATGTACACCTGAACAGGAACAAGGACACTCTAGATTAGCAGTTATGTCAACACTGAAAATCTATCCATAAGCCAAGGAACAACTCCTACAATTGCTGACCATTAAGCACAGATGTAATGTGTTAGTGGAGTGCAGCAAAAGGCTTCCTCATAGCTGACAGTGAAGGAGCAACACCTAGAAGACACAGGTCTGGGAGGTGAAGCACTTTGCCACAGCACAGAGCATGTCTGGGCAGCTCAATTGCCAGGATTATTAAGCTTCTTAAGGCAGAGATTCTTACAGTCTGTGTTTCTGCCTTTCCCAGAATGCGTGTCAAGTAATTTCTACTTTCTTCTGACAGTAGAAAAGACCATAACATTTCAATAAAGAGCAACTGAGGGTTTCCTTCAGCTTCTGGAGAAAATCCTCTGCTAGGAACCCATTCATCCATTTTTATAGACTACCTGAGGACTTGTGCAGCAGTGCATTAATATTCCCCTTTGTCAGCAGGTAAGAAATTAAATATCAGGTAGCAGTAGCAACTTGTCAGATTAATGTCTCATATACCAGACAAGATAGAAAATGCCTGCATCTTATAACAAAGCAGATCAATTTGCACAGAAAATATTCTGCAATGCGATATTGTTTCTAGGTCAAAAAATGACCTTCCTCTGCGCTCAGAGATCAGATTGGCATTTTGCCATAACCCTCCAGGCGTAAGGAGAAAATAGCAGAGATCATACTAATTTTGCTTCATCACTACCCTTTTTTCTTTGTTATAAATAGGAATCTACAGGCAACTTACTGTTGGGGTCACAGCTCAGAGCTTGCATAGCATGAAAATACTCATCACCCAGCCACGCCTGGTAATTCTGAGCTGTGATCGCGACGAGCTCTGTGGTGGAGTCTCGGAACAGGAGATTTTGGGCACCGTAGGCTGCAGAGTCAAACATTTGAAACTTGGCACCCATCCCATTAAATCTTTGCTGCAATATTAAAGAAGAAAAAAAGCACCTGTCAGACAGCCTTCTACCTGGAATGTGTGCTATCCCATACTCCTCCAAACCCCACAGAGCTGAAGGCGCCCAGATATCCTGTCTTCAGTTTGGCTAGACAGGTGGCAGAACCCTTCTAAAATGCAACGCACTGATGAAAAAATGGTGTCCTACCTGTCCCTGGTTTAGGAGCTGGAAGACAACTGTCCCATCTGTGTCAGGACGCACGACCACGGCGCGAGCTGGGACTCGGGCCAGGTGGCAGGTTCTCCACGCCGTCACTTCAGCTGTGCTGCCATTGCGACACAGAAGCTGGAAGTCCTGAGAGCGAAGCCACCGGGCCCATGAGGAAAGACTTCTTCCTGAAATCAGACAGGATATGTTTATGGAACAGACCTCAGGTGGGGTGATGCTTCTGGCTCCAAGCCTTCTCTAAGCAGCACTCGCACACGCGGAGCAGAACACACATCTCCTGAGCATCTCTGAACTGTTCCTGACTGCACAATATATCCTGTGCACCTATGTGATCCTTTAGTCCAGTATCTCTGATGAGACAACAAACTTGTGAGACTGCAGTCTGTATTGTGGGTCTGCAGCAGTATCAAGAGCATGCCAAAGTTTAGGATCACATGCAACTTTTTTTTGTTGTTGGGTTTTTTTCCCCTATTTCAGCCAGGTCCATATATTAAACCAATGTTGTGCTCAAGGTGGTTTTCACATAGTGCTAGATAGGCCAGGCCATGTCTTGTTAACTTTCTGTTAGTCTCTGCTGAAATCCCCTGGTAGGCTGGAGCAGGGTAACAGCCCAGGTCTATATAAAGAGAGTTTACTGCTGTTGAAGCTCTCTTTCCAAAAGCACCTTAAGATTCAACCTCTAACCTTTAACCTTTACTGAAATTAAAAACCATTAAAGTCCCATGAATTCCTCTATCTCCTGGTGCACACCTCTGTTTGTACACCTCCTTTTTGCTATTACAGCATTTTTTTGCTGGTTCCTCAATTCAAAATACATCAAACAATCAAATCGTATTTCAGACCTTGCAGCCATTATCCAACAAGCTTCAGGATTACTCACCATCTGTATTTTCAGGCACTGTGCTGTGCTTCACAAAAGCAACGTCTCCAGCACCTTCAGCCAAACACCTAATAAATATAAATCCAACCACAAAGATGCATTACAAAACCCAGCTGCCGTGCACTGGCCACTGCTGGCCGACAGCCTCAGGGCTCTGTGCTGTGTTCCATCAGCCACAGACACTGACCTATTTCCTTGTGCTGAGAGTTTTGCTCAAGGCAGAGACTAGTGGCTGTTAGAGCATGAAGTAAACTATCATTGTCATTTGGTGAACATGGACAACATGTTCAGTGCTGCCTGGGACAAACACCATGACCTTTCTTGTCCAGGACAGTTCTCTGTCCAAAGCAGTCGCACAATTCTTTGGAGAATACTCAGGGAGGAGCAAGTGCTTCTCATAAGCATATTCTGCCCTTGCTCAGTTAAAGCTATTACTTGGAGACTGGGAGCTCCAGCACAGCACACAGACAGGAAAGAGAAAAATAAGAGACTGGTGTGCAAAAGCACATGGCAGAGCAACTCAATAATTCAGTGCAACTGAGGTGGGATGACCCAAAACAGCCAAACAGGGCAACAGTTCAGCTCTCAGACTCTAAGGGCCATCAGGTTTTACTGGGAAAGATAAAGTTGGTAAAGCCTGCTGAAACAAATACTCAGATTGCGTCAACAACTGCTGGACAAAGCAGACTGTGGTGGGCTTTCCCTGCCCGGTACTTCTGCTAAATATTCATTTGGGTTTAATACTTGGGTATAAATACCTGAAATAATGGGTTAAGAATTACTTTTTTTCAGTCAGGTTGAAAGCATTGCTGTCCTAACAAAACTGCAGATTTTCTAACAAGATTAAGTGGAAGCTTTGTGGCTCCCATTTCCAGTCATTTAGGCCTGGACAGGTATCTACAGAGAGAGCACAGTGATAAAAAAGACATGATTTTTACCTGAAAGCCCCATTGTAGCTGTAGTATTGCTCTTGGGAATTTAGTTTGCATTTGTTCTGTCCAGCTGAATCCCCTTTGCAGAGCTGACAGAGGGACTGGGGATAGTTCACACCATTTGCTCCAGGAACACAGCTTTCATTGAAATAGTCACTCACAGCTAAATGCAGAATTTTTAGAATGAGACATTTTTAGCAATGAACAATCTCATTTTAACACATCAACACAGAACATCTTTGAATAGAGTTAGAAAGCATAAGTAATTTTCTTCTTAAAAGATGGCTTCCAAGTTTAAAAAACAAAAACCCTGCACTCTTCATCAGACCTCTGTTAGGTGTATTCTATTGTTCAAGAAGCATCAAAGCCAAGGAAGAAAACAGCAGCTGAACCACACATTTCTCTACACACACAGGGTCCCAAGACCATGTGGAAAGGCATTGCTGGATAACAGATCTTTGCCCTGTAACTCTTACCTTGTGGAAGGTCACATCCCATTGCTGCCAGGCGCCCACTGCCAGTCAGATAACCCACTGGCACATCCCAGCCTGCAGTTCTGTTGATGCCTGTGTGACAGGAACGCACACCCTTCAAGCTGTTGATGGTGATGTTGGAGCTCTTCCTTACCACAGCCACAGCATAATAGGAAGTTCCAATCTCTGCAGCATAGGAAGAAAGAGAAGCAAGATAAGTAGCCTTACAGCAGCATTACAGTGAGATACACTGATCTGTGGCTCCCCTACTCACAGGCAAGTCATACTGTCCACATCCTTAGTGAGAACCTACTGACTGTGATCCAATACCTCCCACTATTTTTTCACTGTGGATTGTCTTAAAGTCCACAGTCACAATCTGCTCTAACTTCGAAGGTCACCCTGCTTTTCCTTCCTGGAAAAACTTTTCTATGACTCTAAATATATTTTGTTTGAATTGAAAACAATATAATTTACTCTTCAGTTGATCTTAATTTCATTCAACAGAGTAGGCTGACCTCCCCGAAACATCACAGATCATTTCATTCTCTTTGTTTTACAGTTTGATACAACTCAGAGTCAAGAATTGAAGGTCTGAAGTGACCATAAGGTCATTCAATCTCACTTTATCATTAAATTTCATTCACTTTTCTTTGATTTGAAGCTTATAACCTGACTAATGGAAATAGCCAGCCTCTGGATCATGAGGCCCATTTGGTTTTGAGAAGAACAAGTGCAGTTCCCTCACCAGAGTCATGAAATATTTAACAGGGGAGGCTGCTGTAGATGATCCAAGACCCCATGGACTGAGCCCAGCAGGCACTTCTGAAGGTGCCTTTGGCCAGGTGACACAAAGATACAGCTGTAAACCAAGTCCAGCTCAATCTCACAATAGGCAGTGGTGGGACATCACTGCCTGCAGAGTCTCAAAGTTATGGGGGACATAATTCAGCTCTGAACTGCACAAACATGTTGATATTGAGCTTTTAGTCAGGATGACGAGTCACCATTGAATTATTGTCTCTACCTGGAAAAGAACTTAAAACTTAAGGTCATGCACACAAGGAGCAGGTCTAGGACTTCCTTTCTTCCAGCAGGTAATCATATACACTACTAAACCCAAAATCTAATTGTTCTAATGCATGGACTGGAGAGATAAACCCAATAACAATTTCTGCTTTGCAATTCATTCATATGAGAAGTATGGAACGGAGAAGACAATAAGCAATGAGACAGAAAAAAACAAGACTACAAAAAACAACCCAAAAATCCCATTACAGAAAGGGCTGTCCTGGCCCAATTGCTTCAGGACAGGCTCAGCCACAGCCCTGTGTCTCTGCTTTCCCCACACAGTCTATTACTGTGGCAGGAGCAACAAAGCAGGAACCAGATCGTTATCTACTGTTCAGAGTCTTACACAGAAGGACTCCAAATAAAACAGAAACAGTAAATATGAGCTTTTTCTTAGTTATTTTAAGTAATCTAAAAGTTATTTAGTCAGAATATACCTTGATCATATACTTCCCCAACCACAGGTTTCAGACCATGCTCCCTTCCAGCCTGGTAAATTGAACGGCCATCCAGTGTCACTGCATCTGCCAAATCATCCTGTGCAGACACAAGGGCAGAATGTATGTTGGAGCTTAATTATCAGTATTTATCAATATGAATTACCAACATGAATTTAGAAGAAGAGGCCCTACTTAATCTGCATTAGTGTGTTTTCTCCAAACAGTTATTTTAAAGGCACTCAAATTTCTGAACAACTAGGAGGGATTTTAGAGCTTCAAAACTGCCTTCCTTCAGAAACAATGCTGAAACCAGCCCTATACCATGATGGCTTCACTAGTTTTAATAGTCCCAAGGAAATCTTAGAAATGGATCCTGCAGATCTGTGACAAATCTTAAGGCTGGGTTGTACCTCAGCATACAGACAGAGGAGGGAGCAGATGGCAGTGTGTTTCCAAGAGGAAAGCATCTAAAAGGACACTTCAAACTGGGGAAATACAAATCTGAGGCATCCACTATGGGGAAGGTGTCCAACAACACTGTATCTTCTCTGTTGATTATAACACCAAGCTGGCTGGAATCCTGGTGCAGGATTGCTCTGGATAGCACAGGAGGGGACTTGCCATAGCAGCAAGGCCAAGAGAACTGCTCTATACACATACCTCAGGCCAGCTGAACCCGGCTCCTGCTGAGTACTGAACCTAGTGAAAGCCAGGAGAGGGCATTTCATACAGAGACAAGATATTGCCAAGAAAATAATCAGCAGTGAGACATTTTGCATTTCTAAGGCGATTCCAAGTTTCTTATCTGTTTGCTTAACCTCTGGTTCAGCACTGGTCAGGGGGGTAATCTAGTTTACCCATCCCTTGGGAGCTTGCAAAGCACTGGTTAAGGTAGGGCTGAGACTGACAGCAATTTCCCACAGGCAAAGTTATCATGTGAGACCATAGGTAATATGCTGATGTTGACATCTAAATAAAATTTGAAGTGGCCATGTAATTTGAAATCCTTTACATGTTTGGCTCAAAGAGAAAAAGGACTGTATTTATAAATGATCCAAAACAATAAATGTCCTGAGAGTTGTTTCTCGTAAAAGAGAGTGGAATAAATTCAAGGGAATCTGAAGAGAAGTTGGGGTTGGGAGATATTTGCATCTTAAAGAACAGACACAATCTTTCTAGAACGATCAGATGTGATATTATACTGGTGAGGGTCAGAGCACAAGACAGGTTAGAAATCAAATATGGCCTGTTGTTTAGAAGGGACACCTGACAGTGAGAAGGAGAGGAGGTGGGAGTTAGAAGGATCTTACTCTCAGGGAGAACAAAATGGGCCTTTAGAATTGGTGGTGGACAGAAAAAGAAGCAGATAAACTGGAAAGGGCTGCCCACAAAAGCCAAGGGCTGTATTATGTGGTCATATTTCTAAGTCAAATAGCACTTTTCTGATTGGAAAGCTGAGCCTTTGAGTTCTGTTTAGCAGCAGAGCCTGTGTATAAATAACAGAAAAAGAAAAAAACTACCTGTTAGATTTAACATGAATTAGTTTACAGGCTACAGACCTCTCCTTTAAATACACACAATTACTGCTGATGAGACATGTCAGTAACAGTGAGGGCATTTTATTTTTTTGCAGCAAGTATTTTCCTCATATTTAGCAAAAGCATGGGAATATGCCACATACAGCATTTTAATAAGTATGCATGGGATGGTAATACTCTTTTAATTATTTTCAGAGGAACTTTATTTCTGTGTGTCGTAACATTTGAGAATTACCTACACAAGTGTTTAAAGGCCTACTGAAGAACTGCTCTGCTCACATTAAATACTGTCAGGTTCCACAGTTAAATATTTAGACATTTCTCAATTTTTAAACACCTTCAATGAAAAAGGGTTTTTTTCTTTATCCATGTGCTAACACATTCACAGGACTAAGTCCAAACTATGTAATGTTACAAAACAGCATATCTCTGCCTCTTCAGCCATGCTGTCCCACTCCCTTTTTGGCCTCAAAGATCAGAGTTCAGTGCTGATGCAGACTCAGGGATTCCACACAGTTATACACAGAGCAGGTCAGCTTAAATATTTAGTAATTCTTAGCACGGGGGGGAAGGTCTCAAGGACAAAAATCTTGTCTGAAGCCTTACAGTGAAAATTCATTTTATCAGAAAGCTACTTAAGCTACCTGTCTGCAGGTTTCTGAGTTCAGGTAAACTAGTTTTATAGGAATCCAAGGTTTTAGATTCGTGCCTGCTGCTTGCAATAAATATAAATAAATACAAATGCAATTCTATGAGCCCTATATTTCAGAAGCAGACACTCACCAGCCCTTTCAATAATCTGCTTTGCAGAGTCTATCAGGTCCCCTTGTGCAATGCAGCAATCAGCTTTTGGAAAGATATGACATTAGAATGTATTTCCTGACTAATCCCAAGGTAAAATGCACATGTTGATATCTGCTCCTAATATTCTTCAATACAGTCTTGACTCTCTCATTCAAGAACAATACTTATCAAGAGGCAAGGAGGTAGTTTTAGTAGTCAGACAACCATTTTGCTTCTGTAGATAAAAATTACAAGACACCAAGTTTTGAAATTATTCCTTTTTTTCTGGCCACGATCATCTGCCTCATCTTCCTTCAGATTACTCTGCCAGGCCTCCTTTCCTTGTTCTGAACCTCTTGTCTCCTCCACAAATCCCTGATTCTTGGGCATGTTTACACAGCTATATTACTTACTAACACAGCCATCCATCCTCCCCTTCCCCCACACTCTGCCAAATGAAGACAACCATGATTACGTGTCTCCACATTTCTTCCAATATCCACTTTTTGCCTACCACTGCCTTCAATGGAGGGAACAATTTTGCACACACCATTTTGCAAACCCACATGTTCAGTCTTTCAAACCTTCCCCAGAGCGATGTTCCTTTTGGAAACTGATCACACTCTAGGCAGCTGAATTAATACAGCTGGGTTTGCATGCCCTTTGCTCACCCCACTTGCTGATTTGTCTCTCTCCTGTACTTCAGTATAAGGAAATCTGATTTGGCTTTACACTCTTCTTATCTGTATATACAGAAATTTCCATGATATGACTCTGAATAGGAGTTTCACCCAGAGTTTATCAAAATGCAATCTACTTATAACCTCAGCAGCACAGCTTTAACTACTGTCTGCATCTTATAGCTCCATCCCTTCTTAAATATCTGCTAAATAAATCTGACACAATTCCCAAATCAAAGATTAGCATTTGGAAGGAAATATCTAAGACCTTTGCTGTGTTCCTAATGACTGGCCATATGTGAACAGCCATTCTGACATTCAGGTTCATATGTACAGTGTTAAGCCTTCCTTAAAAAATACATGCTTTGATTTTTCAGAGACATGAATGCCAGGAAGCCTACAGTCAGCTGCCTGGATGGTCAGACACCCACTGCAGAGCTGTGTACATTGTCAATGGATTATTATTAGGCACATACATGACATTGCTGACACCCACAGCTCACCTTGATCATCTGGGTGCAGTTAGTAGGTGACCTCCCCGCTGTACACTCCAGAGGGGGGCGGATGCCAGCCTCACCAAAGGCCTTGCTCATGCTGTTACACTTGGAAAGTTCTTGCTCAGAGACAGTGCACCACCGGATACGTTCCAGGCCAAGAGCTGCAAAAACAACACCAAGAGAAAACATTATACAATATGTCAGTTCCTTTGTAACAGAGCTTCCCATTTAAAGGTTCCCCAAGAGTCAATCTTTCATTCTGCTTCTCCGCCATAAACAGAAAGAAATCAGGGCTCTTTGAGAAACGAATCTTTAGAGATTATTCCTGCTTTCATTCTGATTAACATGAATACTGGAAGTTTTTTTGACTGAATACAAGATGGGCTTCTACTCAGGTACTGAAACCCAATGGCATTTGTTTCTGATATTAAGAAATATGGATACCATGGTCAGTGCATCCAGGTTGTTCTTAAAAACTTGTAGAATATTATCATCTTTTCCCAAGACAAGAGCATCTAAAATTATTTAAAATGATGCACTACAAATACAAAGAGACTGTCCAACAACAACTCTTGTCTCAACTATTGCTGGTTAGTACCTGGAGTCCTGCCCTAGCCCTTTTGGGTCTGAATTAAAACAGCAACCTTAGGTGTTCAAGAGCCTTGCCAATAAGCTTATTATGAAAAGTAAAAAAAGTAAACTTGTCCCTTCAAAACACTCTTTCATAAGAGACTGTAACCGCAATCAGGAAAAGGGGTGGGTGGTGTCATGAATGAAAAGACTCAAGTTTAGTAGTGGAGATTTCCATTAATCAGAGAAGAAAGGTGCCTTTCAGCAGGCCCAAACACCACTTTGCTAAGTGCCAAAGCTACAAACACTTGGTTGCTTTTGTAAGGAGATGTCGCCATGCACAAACAATGTAGCTGCAAATGCAAGGATGGGTTATACTGATAAACAGATGTTTTCATAAGTGCACAGCATTCCACTGCTTTTCCACAATACCAGTTTTTAAGTTGGAGTCTGCTGTAAGCTATTTGTCATGTGGCTTTCTCAGATCCCTAACTGACCCTCTACTTCCCCACCACTGTCAGGCAGCTGAGATGCCACATATAACTTCACAAATTAAAAATTACTCTGCTACTGCTCAATAGTGCTTCACACACGATTTTTGGCTTGGTGGCTGCAGACTAAACAAGATTGTTGATGCCAAAAACATCCCACACTGAAACAGCAGTTTTGGCTTGCTTTTCCATTGCAACACAGAGCCAACTCTGCTGCTGTCAAAAAACATTAAGTCAGACTTGGAAAGCTTACAGGAAGTTTTCGTGGTAACATGTGCTAGTAGAGGGAGAAACAACTGCCCACCTCTGAGTTGCAGGGTTCTGAAAACCAGGATGGTTAGAAGAAAGGCACAACAGGGTCATAATAAAAACACACCTCACAGAAAGTTAATGCATACTTCATCTGCCTGGGTGAAATTTTCACCATTAGTTCCTTGGGGCTGGAAGAAAAATCCTTGTTTTCACTGGTAAAAGGGTTTGAGTTATCATAAACACAAGCAATTGGAAATTAAATTGTGGTATCAGCATATCAGTATGTAAGTCTGCTAAGTGCCATTCTTCAGCTTCAGCATTATGGATTTAAATACACACACAGAAGGTGAAGCATGAATTGTATGAAGAAATCATTAGCCATATACATCTGAAACTTAATAAAGCTTATTTGGCTCTGTATTTCAGCCAAAATAGCAAACCAGCATTAATTTGTTGCTTTTTTCCCTCACTCATCAAAACCAGGTAATTATTTGTCCCTTGCCAGATGGCTGAACTTTGTTCTTACAGGAAAGCCAGATCTGGGCAATGTTCTGGCTGCTTCCTTACAAGTTAAACCATTTGAAGGGGGCTTGAGCACAGGCAAGGCCTGCAGTCAGCCACTCTTCTTATTGCCAATGAAAACCATCTTGAAACACCAGGTCAGTCTCTAAACCCATGTTTATTCACAATTTTGCCTCTCAAAAATTAAAAGCATTCACCAATTTGGTAGTGATGAGAGAAAGCCAACATGTTTCACAGAACATGATAAGTGAAATAAAGTAATTATGTCTATTTTTACAAAATAAGTATCACAGAACCTCTTACTGTTGGAAGAAACAGACACTACTGAACCAGAAGAAGTAGATTCAGTGCCAAGTAAATACAACGTGTGACACCAATGGGTCAATAATATGCACAGTGTTCATTATAGCCTTTTGTACTCCTTTCGTTATTTCATGCTATTTATTTTCCTGGCCATATGAGATTGGTTCTGAAGTGGCTGTAGTTTCCTTTTGCTCTCTCACATCACACACACGTCAATCCAAGACACCATGCCACAGCCAAAGTTTTTGGAGGACACTTACCAGCATGAAAGAAGAGAAGATAGAAGATACTCCTGAAGCTCTTCATGATAAAAATTGTGGGATCTGTGATTTTTCCTGTATTTAGAACGCCAAGAGATCAAGGTTTCTGCAGGTGTGCTCTCTCCAGCCTTGTCTTAGATGAAAATCAGCAGCATTCAACTGCAGATGGACTTTGTTCAACAGTTTACCCTGCTTACCTTGGCACTTGTCATCTCATAATGACTACTGAAAAAGAAAGCATGCCTCTCTTTACACTGCTTCTATACTTGCAAAAAAAAAAAAAAATCAGACCTGGAAGTTGCAAAATATTTGAGCCACCAATGAGGTTGTTATTTCCTTGGTACCACCCACAGACTTCAATAAACTTCCACACAGGGGTGAGGCAGGGCTGTCGAACCAAGTCACAGAGGAACAGAATCAACTAGGTGTGAGTTCTATGTATTCCCTATACATGAGGCTCAGGAAGCAGGAGGAGATTCAAGGTCAGCATTTCATCTGAGAGAGTGGACAGTCACTTTATGCCACATTCTCAGCATTGGCATAAATTGCATAAACCCATAACCAGAAACCCAGGCTTTCACAATAGCAAAGTCAGTACACTCCGCAAATGGTACAGCACAGGCTAAGTGCACACTGCCTGAAATTTAATAGCTAGTGCTATAAAATAGTTGGAGCATTCTGATTTTTTTAAAGGTTTTAGAGAGGGCCCAGGAAGGCTTCTCTCCCAGAAAAAGTAAAAGCTCTGCTGACAATAGCTCTGTTAAAAGCTGCTGGGAAATTTAGTGTAGCTTTCACAGAGCAACACTCATTTGTGCTGCGCTTTTCTTCATTTCTAATTAGTCAATGAACTGCAGCTGCCTGTAACACCTTGTTTAGATAAAAGCCACTGAGTGCTGCTTTGCTCTGCTGACTGCCATTGCTCAGTTCAGCATCCAGGTGCCAGGAGCAGAGTGGCTGTGTGCAACCTCTGAAGAGCCTGTGCAGCCAGGGATGCAGCACAGATTCTTCCAGCAGTTAGTTACTCAGCTACCTGACTGCAGTTTGGCTAGGATCTTTCAACACCTACTAGCAACTGTAAGCCAACAGCTGAGTCAATCAATTGCTATTTCAAGTTTAGAACTTTAAAAAAAATTGATACTGAACCCTTCAGACCTCCTTCCCAAACAAAAACTTACGGTTGTCTCTCAAATTAATTGTCTCAGTGTTGTCTAAAGTGCTGAAGAACTGGCACCACTGGCATCCTTCCAAATTTCTTGAAGGATCCATTATTTGAATCCTTCCTGTGCCCTTCCCAGTGGCCAGATTAACATCTAAAGCCCTGTCTGTGATGTTGGCAGAGGGGCTTACATTAATACACAGATAACAAGACTGATGCATCAGTTGCTTAAGACTGCAAGGGCAGGATTAGTAAAACATGAATTCAGGCCTCTCCTGTGGTTCTTCTGATCCTCTCTACAGAAAAGGTTCAGAGGTGCAGCCTTTTTGTCCAGGTGGCCTATTCAGAACGCAGCCCCCTCCAAACCATCGCACAAGCACAGTTCATCAAAATTTAGATAAGTTTCGTATTTTATTCTCAACTCTATGAATATCTGTGCTTTAAGGAGATATTAAATTTCTTAACCTAATTTTCAGCACAATTTAGCACAAATGCCCAAAAAGAATTAGCATAATATAGCTTACAATAATAATAGAGAATAAAAACTACTACATCAAGCATGTCTCTATAGCAATTACAAACAGCTGGGTTAGCAGGCAGGAAGAAAGCCCACTACCTTCACTGGGCCAGGAACAGGGTGGTAATACATCAGTATGATGCCATTTGGATTTCCCAATGACTCTAGTTGCTAAATTGGAAGCCTTAAGACAAGTACATGTATTGTAAAACATATCTTTAAAATACAGAAAGTGTACCAAAAATCAAAGATGTATCAGTACCCAATAGTGGAAAAATGAGACCCAGAGAAACAGTAAATAATGCAAATCCTAACAATTAGAAGATAAAACAAGACAACTAGGAGCATTAGGGCTGTCAGAATCAACTTTTCTGCAGGGCTCAAGGACAACATCAGAAACAAACAAAACTTAAAATGCAAAGCAAACATCCCAGAGTCATTTAGCTTTTCTTGATCAAAGACTTGTTTTCACTCCAGCATGACAACTGTGCAAGGTAATTACTGTGGACTTTAGTCTGAGTGGAGCATTTGGTGATACCTGCTCAGTATATGACAAGTGCCTGGGGGCAAAGTTCTGTGAAAATTACTCAGACACTCCAACATATGAAAGAGCATTTCCTCACAGATCTACTCAGCTGAACAGGACTCTTTCTGATGGCTTAAAAAAAAAAAGAGGTAAAAAGAAGTGTATACAAAATAGTGATATCAGATGTGTTTGCAGACTTGATAGCAGAGATTTATATATTTCTATTTTTTTTTAGAGTAGGTATTTTCTCATGTCTCACTAGACATCTCAACTAACCAGTCACTGTTGAAGAGGGAGACTACAGTACACTTTTAGCTCCTTTAAATATTTATGATGTTATTCATCAAAAGCTGCATCAATCCAGTACACTGTGCCCTTTCGTAGGCAGGAAATCTCTGAAAGATAGTACACCAAACTTCCCAAATCTTGCAAAACAGAAACTGTTTTGGGCCACACACCAGCAGCTTAGACTTCCTGTAAGCCTCATCTGCATCCCATGGAACACCAGCAATAATTGCATGACAAGACTAAATCTGCTTTTAATGCAGTAACTTCACTAGACCCAATCTGTTCACCAGTGTTCCTCTAACAGGTTAGTTTCATTTACAGTCTGAGTCAAATAATTTAAAAGGCTACAACACCTGTATTTCTTTTAATTAAAAACACACTTGACAAATATATTGTACAATAAAGTTTATTAGCTGTTCTCCTCTTTCTAACAAATGGAATGGATAGTGTTGATAATTCTTTACAAACCAAAGCTGATTTGGTTGTGTGACTGCCCCATGACTGCCATAAATACATCCCTCTTACAATCAATCAGTTGTAAACAAGCGATGGCAGGTACCAAATAATATGGGAATTAGAGAATTTCATTACTGAAGGTTTTGGTACAATGTCTTTATAACATTCGGCACAGAAGTTTGTGCATCACAAATGGAAGATCTTGTGCCTGTGCAATCCGAGCTGAACACATACAGAAAAATAAAATGTATTGTTGACTCTGAATTCTCCCTTTGGTTAAGACATGCATATTACAAAGGGGGTGGGGAGGACAAACACACAAAATTCCGTAGAAAAGAGGAGAACTTGCATGTATTTTTTTCTACTAATATTCCCTGGACTTCATGCCCAGCCAACATAGCCCATTTGATTTTTTTTTTGTGATTAAGGAAGGTAAATTCTAGTTTGTTTTTTTTTTATTCAAAACAAAAAGCTAGGAGTAGGTGGTAAAAGAAAAATATATATTTTATATATATATATTTATACGTGTGCGCAACTATGTAAAGAAAATAATTCCCATAGTTACAGAGTTTAGTTAAAGAAAGTTTAATATATATATATATTTATTATAACAAAATAGGCAGTTATTGTGGGTAAAATATTCATTAAAATCTGACCCCTAAGAACACACACATTTTTAGGCTATGAATCATTCTCTCATTGCCCTAATAACCATCTCTGCAGCTGTTTTCTGTATTACTGCCAATGGAAATTTGGCATTCCTCTGAAAAATACAAGTTTTCCTAGCACCTAGACATATTTTAGGCTCAAAAAGTGTGATGACCATTATCTATAAAGAATTTCTGTAATACACTATAAATAGTGTTTCATGAGGAAGATTAAAAACATTACACATCTTTGTCCCTAGCAATTTTATTGGCAAAAAAATGAAAAAATAGATTATAAGAATATCCATATGAAATTATGAAAATGAATATCCCTTGAGGAGTAGTAATAGGACTTAATGAAAATGTTAACTCAAAATTTGAAAGTTTCTCTCTAACTGCCTGGAAAGAAAAAAGATACTGTGAGAATAGAATTGAACTCAAACAATAAAACCTGAAATTGATTGCCCTGACCAAACCATGCTATTAAAGTTAAGCGTGCAAAGTTACTCATAATTTACAACTTCCTTGAATACAACTTTTCTTTCAATTGTTATGAAATTTTAAAAGAATGTCTATAAAGCTTTTTCGAAAAATCTTTGAAAGTTACTTTCCCTTAAACATTAAGGAATTTTACCAAGCAATTCCCTCCCACCCCCACCCTAAACTAATAGCTGGTCAGGCCATTCCACTGTCATGTTTGAAAAATGGCAAACCAACAACACACAATAATACAAATTATTTAAACTAAGAGAGACACCAAATGTAAAGCATTATGGGAACTGCAGAATGTGATGGTTAGGGTATGAACCACACTGGAAAGAACTAGAGGCAGGCTCCACTGGAAGGGCTTAAGAGTCGTCAGACGTCATAGGTGATGTCAGTTAGAAAATGAAAAATAAAAACCTATTTTCATAATTTTTCCTTTGCTGGAACCCAGATGTAAGGACCAGACTGTTCCTCTATGATCTGTTTCACTTGGTTGTAGATTTCTTCCAGCGTGTCTCCTTGGACAATAGCTGCAAAACATAATGTGGCAATCAGGAACCATCTTTCCCAGCTCCGCACAGAAACCAAGCTGCTCCACACCAAGCTGTTCTTTTCTCTCAGCACAGCAAGAAGATTTCCAGTTGCTGAAGGAACGAACATCCACAGAGATTTCTGGTTTCTGTGCTGGAGTGAAGCACAGAATGGTTCTACAGGACAAAACAAAGCAATTCCTTGGGGACAGGAAGTGGTTTCCACTGGACTATTAAATATATACACAAAACTGAGGAGGTTTTTTTTTACCTTTTCCTAACTACATATTCCAACTTGCCCGAGTCAATTCACATCCTCCAGTATTGTTTTTGGCCCAACTTTCATTTGTGTTTCCAACACAAAGCAAGACAGTACAGTGCTGTGTCCTCACACAGTCAGTCTCAGTCAGGCTTGGTGTAATGCAGGCTGGTGAACACTTCAGCTGGATCCTGAAGCTTCACAGCACTGCTGGCTGACCTTGGGATGTGCCCCTCCTAGTGATGCCTTAAGGGGTATGCTTAATATTTTGGGGAATTCACTTTAGTTAGGTAGCTGGATAACATGGAATATTAAGGGTCAGAAGAGCCTGCGTTCCAGTGTGTCTGCATTCTTTCTATAGGTAGGTGGGGTAGTAAGTCAAAACAGAGTTAGGTCCCAGGCCTACTAGAGGCTGGACATAGGTGAGGTTACGTAACAAGGGACCATCCTGTTGGATGCTTAAGTGACATAGTAGTAAGATGGGCTTTAGTTGGATAATACGGGGGGTGGGCACTCTGAAAGTTATAAAAAGGAAGAAACTGTTACGATTTTCCTCTGTGGATCATTGGACATCACCAGTAAAGCTGCTTCTCCCCTTCATTTTGTGTTTCTCAATTTTCGTATCTGTCGCTCTTCAGGCAACATTAGCACTACCTTTGCTTTTGGCTAAAAAGAGGAGGAACTCTTTTTGGACCTTACTGTCCAGCCAACAGATTCAGGTTTTATAGACAACAGGTTATAGAGTTAAAACTGCAGTTTATATTCAGATAGTGTAAATTAGATATATTTTTGCCAACACTAGAAAATAATTAGAAATGAGCTAATGTGGTTGTGTTCTGAACAAGTATGGTCTGGTGAAAATGAGGATGAAGTTTGAGCTGTTCTTAGCACTCTTCAGCCTGGAAGAGTAGTCACTGTGAGATAGCAACTTCTTAATTAGCATGACAATCTCAGTGTCAATAATCTAAGAAATAAAGTTTAGCATGAAAGATAGTTCTGGAGGCAGGCCAGACTCACTCTTCTGTACATTAATAGATTGCTGTTGCTTTCAAGCTTTGCTTTCATGCAAATGACTTACTTTTTATTCCTACCATTCCATTCCCCTCTCTTAAAAACTTTCTCCCAACCTGCAGCCCAACACCTGTGAGAGGAGGCTGCTCCATTATTATACATCAAGTATAAAGTTCACAGCACAACAGTGCATAAGAAACAATCAAATCAGAAATGTCTTTGCAATGCAAATAGCCATTAGATTCAGTATCTTACTTCTCTCCAGCTATGTTCATCCATACCTCTTCCAAACCTCAATACCCTCAAAGCTAAAGAACTATGTGTTCTTCATGTGCTTCAGTGGAAAGTCTAAGTCTGTAGAAACTGAACCTGCTAATGAAATTGGTTTCCATGATGTGGTATTTTTCAACAGATTAGGGAACACTCACTCTCTTTCTAACCACCTGACTCATATGGGTGGCAGCCTCCAAATAGTATTTGGACTCTGTAATGGCTTCAGGTATCTCAAACTGATGCAGAAAAATGTCTGGCCTGAACTGGATTATCAAAGAGAGAAGTCTGACCATCTTCCTTTGTCGACAAGCCTTTTACTCCAAAGAAAAATCATGGATCTGAGCACTAGAGCACTCAAAAAGACTTTAGGTTTTTGAAACATCAGGAGTTATGTCCCTTAATTTCCTGAAAAAGAGTCTGGAATAATATCATCTACTAACTAAATATTTAATTAACACTTATTAAAAAACCCTTATTCGTTTCCTGAAAAACAAATCTGACACCTTTGCAAGCCATTTGATAAGGGACTCTAAAGAAGGAAGAATTTTCCATGTTTGTTGGGAGTCTTATAATTTTCTGGGTGCAGACAGAAGGCTATGAGAAGAGAAAGATAGAGTATTGGGATAAACTGACAGCTGGGTAGCGCAAAATGCAGAGAACAAGGCAGCAGGAAGACTAGGACAGGGAGTCTGCTGGTTGCTCTATATTCTTTGTATGTTAAGCCACCACCTCATCCTGTATTTCTGCCCAGCTGCAGCAGAATGCTGCATTCACAGCTCTGCCCACGTAAGATGTGAAAGAAGGAACTGGGCAAAAGGAGAGTTGAGTGGGGCAGCAAACTCTAAAACACTGCAAAAGAAGATGTAAGAGGCAGGAAAGGACCAATTGTCTATCAGGGCAGGAATAGGAAAGGCTCATTTCCAACCACCTGAAGGTCATGACCTGACCAATCTTCTCCTACTACAATGCAAAGAAGGAGTACAGTTTGAGTGATTGCAGCCCATCCCTTGCTGTTACAGAGAGTTTCGCAGCATCCACAAATTTGATTTCCTAAGTAGTGTTCAATTTCCAGAGGCTTAATTCACTACCATCATGCTTGATCATCTTCCCAATTTAAAAGAAAAATAAATAAAGGTAATAAACAATTTCCTACAGGGAGCTCTGCTGTGCAGTCTCAGGTCCTCCAATAAAAAGCTTTAAACATATGAAACATTAACAAAGTAAACATCTACATTACAATACCCAGGAAAATGGTAGAAAGTCTTGTAGTTTTTAAAACCTAAATTAAGCTCTCAGTAAATTTTTCTGTATATTAATTAATCAACTTGAAATCAGTGTAGAGATACTAAGATGCCTCTGCCTCAAAATAATCAGAGATCACTTGAAAAACAAAGTTTAGTCTTATCTCAGTGATTAGACAAGTACTATTTTTAGACAAAGCAATAAAATATCAACTTTGGTAAGGCAACAATCGCAAGCAAAACATACCTGTGAAGTGCTCAGTAAATTCTTGCTCCAGTTTCATGGCTCTCTCAAATGTCTTCCTGGCTTGCTCTTCCGTTAAGCGTTTGTTCATTTCCCTGAAATTGAAAACATTACACATTCTGAAATCACTATCAAATACTTTTAGTCTTTAGAAATAAAGTTTTAAACTGTTGTCTGAGTATTAATCCTAATAAAAGCGTTAACCCTAATGGCACACCTAAGCAAAGACTGTAGTGGAAATGAGCTGTTCTGGCACTATATTGCATGGAATTTAACACAATAACATTCCTTCTCAAGCACTTAACGTGGGGTTTCTAATCTAAAGTGAAGTCCTTAAAAATTAATCCCAGGAAATTAAATATTATTTAAAATGCAAATATTGCAATTGTCTGCACATAACTTGCATGTGGCTTTCCAAATATAATGACAGTCTCAAACAACTTAGTCTGAAGTATTTTACTTTTTACTCACATGATATTTTCCACTGTTTTGGGTTTAATAAAAATGGAGATTGGGTACAGCTGGGCAATCTGCAACCTTTTGATCGCATTACCAGAAACGTCAAGAATGCAATGTTTACCCTAAAAAGTGAGAGAGAAAGGGAAATAGAAGTAAGCAAAGTTTAAGTCACAGGCATCACTGTAATAATTCAGAAAGGAAAATGTATCCACTAAAGCCAACAAAATCAGAGCATTTGCATCAAGGATACAATGATTTCACCACTCTGGCACAAAGTGCTGCAATGCTCCTCTGTTGGATTACACATCATTTGATGTTCCTGACCTTTCTTTCTTCCTTCCTTTCTTCATCAGAGGTTGGAATCAAATAAAAAAATGTAGCACCGTGTAGGGGAACAGCTGCACTTCAACCACAGCATAATTTTTTTATTTTTTTTTTAAGAATTTGAGGATTTTTTAGGGAGGTGGCCACATCACAGATGCACAGTTTAGAAAGGAGCCAGGTGAATTAACTGATATTCCTGAGGAAGCAACCAACCCTGATGGCAGGGAAATGTGCCACTAGACAGAACTGCATTCAAGCCATCTCCCCTCCAGGGTACCACACCATAGAATACTATGTCAGAGATGGTGAATACAATTTAGTTTGGCTGATTCATTTTTCCTCTCTTGAGAAACAAATATTACTTCACCATTCTCTGGGCAGCTGGAAGACAAGGTGGTAAGGCCGCTTTCCTCCCACCCACTATTCTCCCACTCTAATTTTCCAGCTCTCTGGAATATCTCATCTCAAAGGCTCTTCCTGTTCCTCAGCTCCTTTCATCTCACATAGATTAATTTCTGCCTCACACATTTTTACTTCTTTCTATTCTGAGTAGCATAGGATTAATTTGGCATACCATGACTTCCAAAAGGTACAGGGGAAGAAGAGGAACAGAGAACCACTGTCAGGTGACTGGATTAAAGAAAGTTTTTTCTTTAGCAGACCAGTGTGAATGGCAGAATTCTGCAAGCCAGGATACAAACCTACAAGCATCATATCACCAAAAGTTACTCATATTATACAACACCAATCCTGATCTCCTGGCAGATCATTCCTGGGGGGCACATTGAAAAGTGAGGAAGTGACTGCAGTCTGAAATCATGGACATGCTTCTGCTTCCTGGCAGAAGAGATCACTAGGATCATTTGATCTCTTGCACAACAAATCCAGAATTTTATTTCAGGACTTATTAAAGAGAAATGTTCTTCCCATAAGGACAATAGATAGGTCTGTTTGCTTTCAGCTGATGACAGCTGTTTGCCAGATCTGGTCTGGGTTCCAAATGATAATATTTTAAAAAGGCACTTGTATGTTCTAGCAGAGTATTTTACTATATGTGCTGATCTGTCCACATCTTTAAATATGGCACATGTTCTGGGAATCGAGAATGAAGAGCATTACTTGGTCCTGTTTTCTTTTCAGAATAAAACCTTACTATTTGCTGAGTCTGGCCAAACAACTTTTGCCAGGTGGCAAAGGATTTTGTGCAAAGGCTGGAGGACTACATAGCCAGCACAGTACCTGTGCTACACCTTATGGAATATAACTGTGACAGTTTATTCCAAATCAATAATGAATGTTCATTAACATTCAAAATACAGAAATTTGCAGGTTGCTAGTGATTCCAAAGAAAAGAAGATATGAAAATTCCTTTCAAGTGAAGATTTGAAAGACAAGGAAAAGAAACACAAGTGCTTCATGATACAATTATGTTTTCGTCCAGGGAAGTTATTTTTCTCTTTGCAGAGTGGATTTAGAACAATATTTTACATATTTTTTAGTTCCTTACTTGCACTGAGAAGCACAGCACTTGGTTCCTTTTACAGTAACTGAACAATGATATCAAAAAGCATCTTTAGCTGGTAGGTAAGGAAATGAGAGAGACAGGGATCAGCTGGAAGCATGGGAAAATGAACACAATGGAAAGCTATTGTAAGAATACTGTTTCTGGTACTTTTGAGGTAATAGCAGTCACTTCTAAATTCATCACAGAAAACGTGGAAATCATCTTTTGTATCCCAGTAATAAAACCCACTGAAAAGACTCATCTCTTCAGTGAGATGGAGAAGAAAACAAGGAAAGGAATTACCCCAGCTCCACCAGTTTGCAGCCCTGTCATGATTTTAAAGTTCAGTTTTGAAAAATCGGCCAAAACCAATGTTAGTTGCAACTGAGAAATTGCTGCATCTACCCAAAATCCCATGGAGCCTGTGCAGGAGATGTGACAGTACTTTGTACTTTTTTTGGTAGTACTTAGCTCTGCATGTCCGTTTATAAAAGATTCGCAATCATTGTATACCTTACTAGTTCCAACATATGGGCAAAAGAACACAGCCAATTTCTCTAAATGAATCTGTGACAATGTGCTTTGTTTCTGGTTTTATACAAATTCCTTTTAAAGCCAGAGAGTTCCTAATTGCTTCTTGACATTCTTCTCTTTTTCTCTGTCAGCACAGGCAGATAATCACCTCAGTAAATGAAAGTAACTGTCACTGATTTACCTTTTCTGCTACTTCTCGCACTGATTGGACACTTGTTCCATAAAGATGATTATTGTACTGGCCAGCTTCAATGAATTTGTGATCCTGAATATCCTTCTCCATTTGCTCTCGAGAAGTGACAAAATGGTAATCACGTCCATCCACCTCATAATCTCGTTTTGGTCTAGTAGTATCTTTAAATATAAACCAGTAGTTTTTAAAGCGAAACAAAAAACAGTGACTTTCTTCCCTACAATATCCAAAAATAGTCTCCCATTTATACTGCAAAATTTTCACAAGCAAAGAGATTGACTATTAAGAAACAAAGTTTACACAAAATACTATTTTTTTTTAAACTCAACATATACACTATGTCTATTAAAAAAAACAAACAGTAAATATTAAAGCAATTCTAAATGATATTTCCTAAGACTTACGTGGAACACATGAGCCAAATTTGTCTGGAAATTCTGAGATCAAGTCATCATTTATTCTGTCTTTCATGGGTCCCAAAACAATCACAGGTCGAGTGTAACTGACTATTAAACATAAAGGAATAACAGCAGTTACATTTCAGTGTGATTGTTAACTTTTAAGAGTTCAGAAAAATAAGTGTTATCACATAGCAATAATTTTAATACCTAAAAGAATATATATTCTTAGAGAGAATAAAAACAATCAATGAATACCATAGTCACAGTAAGATGTTAGACCTTCAGTCTCAAATCACTATCCTTGGTGATTGAAGTCTTAATTTATGAAGCATTTGGAAAAGAAAAATCTTTTCACAAAGTAATATCCTGGATTTTATTGGAAAAAGCAAAAGGGAGAAGTTTGAAAATCTTTTCAATTCAAAGAGGTACATAAGCAGCAGCAGAGTTCATGAAATTCTATGTCTTTTCCTCTAAGACCACAATTAAACACAAGTATATGAAATGGCTCAACTATATGTAGTTTTTGTAACACCCTTATAAAATTATCTTTTAAAAGAAGCTTAAATTTTTATGAAGTTATAAAGGGAATATATCTAATTATACTGCAAGAACCATAAAGACAGTAATGCCTAAGTGTCTTATCATTAGTCTAAAATTTTGGCAGTATAAATTAAATTTTAGGTTCAATCTGTCTGCACAATTAAGTCCACTTAATTAACATCTGACCTATAAGCTGTATTCTAATTCGACTCAGAACTATTTCCTTTCTATTTTATTAATGTATTCATAAAAAGAATGCTTTGAATCCAGTAACTATCAACCCATTACTTTAATAACAAACATCTTTTTTTTAAAGGCCAAGGGTGGCCTTAAAGACTAAAGCCCAATAGTGCCTCAAGTCACACTTGTGTCTCAAGTCAAAGTGCCTTTAAATCTATTTTCATCAATACAGCTCTTTATTCCTCTAAGCTTCTTGAAAAAGTAAATTACTGTGAATTAGTGATCAAATGCAGGGAAAGCATTACTGCTCACAAGCAGATGAAGGTTTTTTTTAAGGGACCTCTTTTTACACTATGTTACTCATAAATGAAATTACAGTCAAGTATTTAAATGCCAGAGCACTTGTCTCTTTAAAATCTTTAGTTTTACAATATGATGGTTGCTAAACCATTGCCTTGTGTGAAGTCTCATTCACATTTTTTCTCTTCAACCTTGACATTATTTCACTTGATATTACTATTGCTCTTGCTAAGCCATTAAGTGATCAGAATCTGGGAAGCCAATGCCAGCTAAAAACCTACTTCTCCCTTTGTGAGCCCCTCTGGTGTGCAGGCACACACAGACCAGCAGCTGTTCTTGTGAGGGTGACAAACCTCCAGTTTCCTGCCTTAAGCATAACTTACTTTACATCAAAGGGGGCTACCATTTCCCCATTTCTGCTAGGGTCTTAACTCAGGCATCCATGATTTTATTTGGTATCATATTATTATATTATATTACAAATTGAAATCTTGACACTTTGACTGCCACCTTATTTGATAGGTGACAACAAGTATTACCAAAGGACATCTCTTCCATACAATTAATTTATAAGTATATTGGTGCTATTTATCAGATAATGTAAGTGAAATGTTAGCACCTGTGGTAGTAAGTGGGAAGTCTAAAAATTCCATATCTATATTCATGGAGTGGTGAATCAAGATCAGGACCAAACTGAAAAGACATGATACCATTCCACTGAAAATCAATTAAAAGCATTTTATTTTAAATGCACGTGTGAGAAAATATTTTCTGCTATTCATTTCCACTTCATTACATTTTACTTTTTTGTCCTGAAAAAATCCCTTGGCAGTTACTAACTAAATTAGCCATATAAAATGACCATACAGAAATGGGAGACTGGTTTAGAAATATTGATCTTTTCACACACTTTTTGCTGTGGCAGAAACAATGAGAACGCTAAAGCAATACTAAACAGAAGAAAACTATAATTTCTGAGGGTCACAGTGACAAAACTGTTAAACATCCTGTATTTTCCTTCTGGCAATATAAACCAGAAAAGAAATTATTCAAGTAGCACACCTTTGGATTTTTCATTAAATAATTTAGTGATTTTATTTAATAATTTATGCCTTTATGATTTATTTATTTATTCGAGTAATGGTAACAAATTCAAAGGAGGTTTATCATGGTGCTCAGTATATAACAGCATGTGGCGCATTCTGAGAGTTCAGATTATATTTATTTCATACTGACTGAGATCTACAAACCTTCTTGCTGATTGACCGGTTCATATGACAAGACATATTCCTCTTGGCCACCTAAAATGTAAACACAAAGACAAATCCATATATTTTTTTCCTAAACCAACATAATTATATTAAGTCATTCAATGGACTATGATGATACAGACATTCCTCAGCAATATGCATTACAATGATACTGATGAAGGACACCTTTCAAGAGCGATGAATTATAAATATCACAAAGAGAAGCCAAAAACCAAGCTTTAAAGCATAAGACACATACAGTAGAAATAATTTCCTGGTGTATATTAGCACGTCAAACTGACATCAAGCACAAGAAGAATTTTAAAGCATTCCTGAAATGCTCTTATCTACATGTCCCTGGATGCACTGCACACATGCTGTCATTCACTGCTAGAGGCAATGCCACCCACATCATGGACTTTCTCCACACTCCGAAGCCAGCATTTTCAATAACATTTTTCCATGTTTATACAGAGCTGACAACCATATACGTCAAGGTGTAGAGATCTTCCATTAACTTTATCATAAACTGACATTTAGATGAACATCTTCAACCACTCTAATTCTAGCAAAAAATACTTTATATACTAAATAACTATTACTTTACCAATTACTTTTTAAAGACAAAGTTGAAAATAAACAATGCCTTGGATTGTTCTCAGCTCCAAGAAGCACATTAGCAGTGAATGAACAAAGAAATTTTGAACTTTGACAGTTGCAGGCTTTTTACAATGTTAGTGGAAGCATCTGAAATATACCTCAGTTGCCATCTCTCTAACAGATTATTTCTAGTCTAACATATCTCTGAGAAAAATTTCTGGCAATGAATTAACTAAAAATTAACTCTGTGACCGCAGAGCATTTTCAATCCTGAAGATATAAGCTCAAATTATACGACATTGGTTTGAACCTCGAAGAAAATAGTCTTTCAATAACTCACTTGTGTAATTTTGGAACATTTTTTGGTGTTCATAAGCCACTTACAACAAGCAAAGGAACATACCAATGCAGCACCACAGTTATATAGAAACAGAGAGCGGATAAAGGCTTTTATAAATTCATATATTGCTTCTATATATCTATTCTCTATTTCATAGCAAGTACCATTGTAATTTTGAATCTAAATATTACATTTTTATTAACAGAAATGTTTCTCTTATTTTGCAATAAATTTGCATTCAAACTATCCTACAGCAATACATGAATGAATATTTTAATTTCCTAAATTGTTGCAAGTGAGGAATACCTTAAGACAGACACAGAAAACATGCAACCTGTGAATTTCAGTATCTGAAAAAGTTACTCATGCAAATGGATTTTAGAAGGACAGTATATACTTTCAGAACCCCTTTTAGGCCAGGGAGAGGAATAGGGAATCACCAACTATGAACTCATCTATGAAAGACTCAGCTCACATATAATTAGATACTTTGGAGAAGTCCCATTGCTAAAAGGTCAAAAATTAGTTAAGCAAACTACTAAAGAGACAGTAACAAGTAAAAAGCATCCCCTGATTGAGGGCAAAAAGTATATATTGTCACTGCTTGTCAATACTTTGGAAAAATTGATATTAATAGAATGAACCTTTTGAACAACCGTACTCATCTGTAATCAAGATAACTTTCATATTAGACAGCAGTAAGAAGAAATTAAAAGAATATTTTAATAAAAAGTGCTTGGAATTACACATTCAGATATGAAAATCATGACATTCATAATAAAATCATGGCTTCTCAAGTAACAACAGAGTAAAAAACTAACTAGTAGTACCAATAATGACCTTTAAACACAAATAAAGCAATCTCTCAATAAAAACTTTGGTAGTTGAGGAAGAGAGGGAAGCAACAAATTTATGAAGAACTAGTCATGGTTAGAAAGTTCTATTGGTGTGTCATTAAAAATGGTTAAAATTTCTAACTTTGTCAAAGGCAACTCCCATACATGCTCAATTTTGTCTTATTTTCAGGGAACACAAATGCCTTCCTCAATCGGTTTCTTTTCAATTACAGTCTACAGCATGGTTAGTATTTTGGATGTATGAATTCTCTCCTTCAGTGTAGTCATCTGGAAGAAAACATGTGGATCACCACCTCTGAAGAGATCTACAGCTTCCAAATAAATGCATCTGTTAATGAACCACCTCCCTCATTATCCTAAGATAAATTTTATCTGTTTCTGAGGAGCCCATTACACATACAGCAGGCAGCCAGGAGCTGAGCACTGAGGTGTCACACTGCATGACTTTCACTGTTCTTTGCCATCTTCCTACTCTGCTCTATCCTGGGTTCCAGGTCTGGACTGCAACCTTACTGACAAGCTGTTCACTGGAAACAAAGAGTGGGATTGAAATTCTTGCTCTGGTTTAAGACATTTTAAGGCACAGTAAAGCAGCATCAAGCAGCACTGTGAACACACAGTGCTACTGCAGCTTGGGTAATAGTAAATAGCACTGCACCTTATGCCAGTAGAAAAAGCTGAGTGTGGTATTTAAAAGATTGGTATCTTCAGAGAGAGAGAGAGAGAGAGAACAGCATATTGATTTATCATAACTGACTCAGCACTGAATGTGTGTCATATGCTTTGAAGACAATTCATACCAAGCACCCACACTTGATGAAATAAATGAGCTGAAAGCTAGGGTAAATACATGTTTCCTTATCTGTACTTTCATTAAAGTATATACATATTAAATCTGAGTAACAGTTATGAAAAAAGGGAGATAGTTATGGCACTATTTGACAGATTACAAGTTTAGTTACACTTCCAATATTAAGGCTCAACTACACATAATTATATTTGTCACCATTAAACTTATGTCTGGGATTTAATAGATCTAGCTAGCTCACATAATTTTAAGAAATTACTAATAGATTCAAATTAAGCTGAACTAAGAAAATTATAGACCACAATAAAAATATCCACAAAGGAGGTTTGTAATGATTCTAGTAATTTTTTAAAAAAGACTTAGCATAATTTGCAGTACTCCATCAAACACATGAATAGGGTTTCACCTGAAGGTGAGTGGGAAGTTCTATTTAACATGTAAATACCCAGAAAAGACAGACAGACAAAACCAAAGAAAGAGCTAACAAACAAAAGTTCTAAATAGACAACTTAAAAACACTTACGGTAACTACTTTCACTATCGCTGGCATTAGAGGTTACATGCTCTGAAATTGCAACACAATGGAAAAAAAATAAGGAACATACACTAATGGCATGAGTCAAACAGAAAGAAAATCGACACAAAATAATCCAGATGAAAGACAATACTGATATCAAAATGCTGAAATCAATACATACTGCATATAAAAGTTTTAAGGTACTTCTCATAGCTCTCAGGATCAAGCGTAATTTCATATGAAAAGAATTGATGTTAATAAAAAGAAAAACATTAAACAGCACATCAAAATCAGATTACAAAAAGTACACTAATTCACAGTTCACATGTAACCCTGCAACTTCTACGTTTTCACTTCAGGATGAGCTTTGTTTTGCAAAAACTACGAGATTATGCATTTCAACTTTTGTCCAGGCAATTTATTGATTACATTAAGGGTTTTGTAGCAGAAGATATTGAATGTATTGTAGGAAATACAGTGCAGCATGTTCAATAATAGACATTTTCCTATTGTATAATAAATAGTTTAAGTACAATGCTGAATTAAGATTTTACTTTCGTTTTCAAAACTTTCCAGTTTTACTATGGACCACCTATATTCATTTCATGCCTTTTTATTATGGACTATCTATATTCATAGATGTCTTTTGCACAGTAATCAAAATACTTTACTAAAGGTGTTTACATTTACTTTTTTAGTGTATGAAACTGTTAAATGTGTTTATTAAAAAAATCAGAACAATTTAAGAATTATCAGGCATCATATCTATGGTTACCTGAAAATTGTACAAATCTGGTGAGCAAATATGAACTCCAATATTGCTGAACTTTTTTAAAAAAATCAATTTTTGCACCACCCAATGAATGTGTCTTTTTGTAATGAAAACTATTAACTTTCATGGGTTAACACTGCATAAAACCCCTTGTGTGTGAACACAATTAATTTGAAACTATGTACCTGCGTGTATGCAATAATACATATTGTTATGAAGAGCCTTTGTGCACATTATATTCAGTGCAGCTGCTCTACAAGATTGAAGGAAGCGAGGGGACTCTAGAGGCAAGAATACAGTAATGGAGCAAGTATGCTTCCATAGATTAATAAATATTAAAAAACTTAATCATGTGCAAACTATTTAACCTTTTACAATGTTTTTGGATAAAGTCAGCTAATATCTTAAAACCACAAATCTCTGGCTTGACTGAGCTCCATCATTTTTCTGTGCAGGAAAAAGACAAATACTTCCTAATGTTTGTAAGTACCAGAAATTTGGATTTACTTCCATTTCATTTTCGTGTCTGGGAAAAACTATGTCCACATTGTCATGGAAGAGGAAAACTGTGATGTTTAAAAGCCTCCTGGTGGAACATAAAAGGGAGACATTGTCAGTTATGAATACAATATTCTGATAATGGGCACAACTGATGACGATGTAAATCCTAAAATGCCAGCAAGGACAGCAGTCTTGCAGAGCCCAAGTAACACAACTTGCATTGAGCATGGTAAGGCAGTTTCAAAAAGTCTCACTGTACTGAAAACCAGACCAGAAGCCAGTTGTTTATATAACAGAATCACCCCTAGAGTTATTTCTGGACCATATTACATAGTTTAAAATAGGTGTCATCATAAGGCCATAAAGGCTGCTTATGATCATCTGATCTGAACATTAAAGCTATAAAGGTTGCTAAGGTTTTCTTGTCTAGACCAAGAATTCCTTTGAAAGCAGCCATTTCAGAAATGAAAAATTATTTTTACAGCTACTAGAATTTTTATTTCATGATTGAGGCCTTTCATAATTGACTCTTACATGTAATTTCACGATCATTGTGCCTAAGAGTTATGCCCCGAGAAGAAATGTCACTTTGACAACTTCTAGTCACATCCCTTTGATATGGGGACTAGTTTTCCTATTGCATGAATACCTAACAGTGGATGTGTTTAATATCTGTGAAGAGAGCAAGGTCTTGACTTTTTTTTATTCTCATTTTAGGACATTTAATGGCGAGGTGTGTGTAAACAAACAAATCTGTACTCAGCAACTTTTCAATCTTACTGTATTCAAATAGAAATACAACAAATATCTATGTGTCTCCTCTGTTAGCTAACTCACCACATGGTCTAAAAGCATCATAAGCATTCAAATCAGAAAGAAAAACTCTCATGGCATTTGTTAGAGAAAGATTTTGTTTGCTTTAAGTAGCTGTAAACATCAGTCACCTGGAGAGTGAAAATTGTAACTAGTTCAAGTATAACAGCAATGGTTGTATTACTGTAAAAAGCCATTAGGTTATTTTTAAATAAATAAAAATACAAAGACAAGATAGAAGTGACATGAAAAAATAATCACCAAATTTAAAGACACAGTACTGTTAAGGACAAACAAGTAAGCATTGGTAAGCTTCTGTAAAACAAAAAAAATCTAATGTGATAATCATACAGGCTTTTACATGTTCCTGAAAGCAAAAACCCTCAGAAGATTACAAACTAGGAAAAGCTAATGAACCATTTTCAGTCAACCTCCTTATGCCAGTAGAGCATCAGTCTCAGAGAGATCTGTCAAAAAAAAGTAGTAATTTTTCAGATGGAGGTTAAAATAACTTGGGAGTATTTTGATCACTTACTCAGGCCTTTTGATCCCATGTCGTCAGGGACCTCCTGCAGAGTAGTCCCCAGAGGGCAAGCAATAAAAAGACAATCACAAAGAAAATAATTGTCAGTAATATATAAAATTGGCGCTACGACAGGAGACAGTTCCCAGAACATCACAGGGAAAAATAAGTTTGTAGGATTCGACCTGACTGACACATGAAGTGTAATCAGTAATGCAAATGGCAGAGAACAGAGTTTGTTTCAAACCTGGTTGGAATTAGCAAGTTCATCCAACTGCTCTTTGAGAAGACACCTTTTTTTTGTGCTAGCAACAACAATGAAAACCAAATTAACCTCTCTTCATTAGGAAAATCAAATTAGAATGAATGACTTTGAAGAACCAGTCTAAAGGGACTGATGGGAACTTGAGGAGCTGGTAAGCTCCACTAGACTTTCATCACTTTTGTGCCTTCTCCTCCAAGTCAGAAACAAGGAAGCACCACTGACAGCGCTGGAAGGCAGTTACCTCCTCCAGTTATTCAACAGTATTGCCCAGTTTATTCCAAACTGAGATACTCTATTGTTAAATTTTATTTTAAAGGCAAAAAAATGTTTGCATTGATTTTGTAGATTGGTTTGCCATTGGCACTGCAAGCTCCTTAGCCTGTTGCAGCTCATGAAACTGTCTCCATGGTAACACCCTACTGCAATCTAGCAGGCCCTTCTACTGTGCTTTGCTCTCCATCGAATGCCACATACTTACGGTCAATATCACTGGTTTCCTGCTCACTCTGGTCCTTGTTCTTGTAGAAGGGAAATTTTCGGGAAAAGAGGTTCTTTTTACGCTTGTCATTGAATGACTGCTGAAGAAGAGAAGGAGGGGCAAAACAAAGGATGTCTAATGTCTGTGTGAACAAAGGCCCAGACCAGCAGCTTTGCGGAAGCTGACTCCTACAACCACATTATGCAGTGCATTTTTCAGTTTAACACTATCTCCTCAGCTCATGAGAAACAGAGATCCGGATCTTGACTTTGTTTATACCCTTCGTGTTTCACATGCTTAGCACTGGAATAACTGGCAGTCTGGGTCATTCTATATGGCCTGACTTGTATTTCACAAATTTAGGCTTGCTGGGAGTGTAAAAAACCCTAAAAAACTAGGCTGCTGTAAGATGGCCAAACCATAATGACTTAAATCACTGATAATATCACTGATATTATCTCTTATAGGGGTTCCAATATTTTATAAATAAAAGCCGAGGCTTCACACATGCTTTTGCAAACGGCTGGTATTGTAACTGCACACCAGAAGTATTTGCCAGTGTTACCATTTGCAAAGGCAAAACTGTAAATACTTTGGTGACAACTGCTAAATGACATCGTAAAGAAAAATAGAAATTAAAACCTGCATTGTACCAAAAACTCTTACAATAAATCTAAGTAACAGTGAAGTAGCAAAAAAGGGAAAAAAAGTATGTCTATCTAAAATACCCAAGAAACAAACCCCAAATCTTCAATGTTTCATAATTCCATTTCACTGGAAGTTCACTGAAAGAAATCTTATTGTGGCACTTGTTTTCCAAGGGTGCCTTTATAATTACCATATGAAAAACCCTGTCTATCAAGGGTTATGTTCAGCAACTTTTGACATTAATTGCTTGTGTTGCTGAAGATTTTCTCCATCTCATCTGCTACAAACATTTCTAGAATACCTACACAGACATATACATATACACCCATTTGAATATAAACTATTGTGCTCCTTGTCCAAGTGACGGAGAGCAGCCACGTGTTTTCAGTCATATATAGGTATGCCCACAGATATAATTAACACAAAATTTAGTACTATCTGCTATGTCACTCTCTGGAAGACATTTTGTGACTACAGCACCTTTAATTTGCTGTACCAAGTCAATAAAGAGACTCAACGTATAAATAAATCAGTTACATTTTTATTGCATTTATGCCCAGAACGAGAGCTAACATGGCTAATCTGAAGCCAGCTGAAATTTCTTTTCATCTTTATGTGTAAGTGAATTCTCTGACCAGTTTTGCCAAGACATGCAATTTGCCATGTTTTTGCCATTTGACTTGCAGAAACCGCAGTGGGGAGGATGGCAAAAGTAGGAAAACACTCAGCTTGGTTTTGAAACCCTGTGCTGCAGGGGGACTGTTTATTTCTAAGCTATGCAGAGGGCATGTGCAGCAGAAAGTAATCAAAGTGCACAGAAATATTTTTTAAAAGCTACTGTAAAAAAAAAAAATCAATGCATACATTTAAGAATCTATTAACAGCTATTTCAGAAATATGAAGCATGTTAACGTTCAAGTAATTGTTTGTCTTCAGACAATGAGAGCTCATCTTCCTCTATTATATGTAACACAGCAGCAAAAAGGTATATCATCTTTTCTACCAGCATTAAGCATGGAGTAAAATACAGTCAACTAGCAGTCAAACAGGACAAAGTTTTTTTAAATGGTGGGCCACCTTCTTTGCTGCAATTGCAAAACTAACACTTGACCTTACAGAGAATGACTACAGTAAAATACAAAAGCTGCAATTTACTACAGAACTAACAATCCTTCTGGCCCGCTGTTTCAAAACAGACTTGCTTGGCAAAAGCAGAAACTGAAACATCCAGTGATATTTTGATTACCAATGTTTAAAAAAAAATTATTTCAAATTATCTGGTATTAAAGAGGCACATAGTACCATGGGAGCACAATCAGTGACATTGAGCTCTGGAAACAGCAATACTGTGCTAAGGAGGAAATCCATAAAACCTTTAATTGGCTTAGATCTGTGTTCAACTAAAACTGTTGTTCCACTGTAAGAATTGGTAAATTACCAATCTGACAAACGGATAAAAGATCTAGTTTTGAGCCAATCATATGTTTGCAGGAACCATAGTTGGCATAGGCAAAGTTTTGGGTTATGGTCCTCCTGACCTTCTCAATCTCAAGTCAAGTCATTGAAATTGATTTCTCACAATCAGAAAGGTTAATGTCATCTACAGGACAAGGGCAATAAAGAAATATGTTCAAAGGAGATCTTTGCTGAGTATGCTGAAAAATACTGTAATGTGAATTTCAAACAGTGAAAGTCTCACATCTATATAATTGTTTTATTTGGGCAAAATAATAGGAGACCTGAATATAGCAAAGCTAAAATGGTGCAGTTTAATTGAGGCAGTGAGACTCCGCAATTTGTACAGTTAAAATAAAAGGAGTGGCTGATTTATTGTACTTCATAAAACATAATCAGGTATTTCATTATGGTTTTGAAAATCACAGAATATTTCCTAACAATAATTATTTTAACTTTCTGTACATTAAGCCTTACTGGCGTAATGTAAAATTTTATATACTGCATGTATAATGGTCAGAGTCAGTTCCAATGCCCCCAAAAAAAGAGAAAATAAAAGTAAAATTATATTGATTTTCCCAACAAGATTAGCCAAAATATTTTTAAAAGATACCATGATTATAAAAAGCTAAGGAGATTTGCTTATTAGTTGAAAATGTATAGTAATTGCATTAAATTTTTCATAAGCTCACTGCAAATAATATACAGGCATCATAAGCAAGAATACATTAAACCAGAAGCAGCACAGAAATAAATGTGTATATGGAAGGAACAAACAAGAAAAAAATTAACCATTTCTGCTCCAGATTTTTTAGCTTTCCTTAAAATGAAAGGAACATGGATTTTAATGTTATCCATAACTAGGGTTTTTCTTCAAGGTCTTAATGTAGAAATTTTCAAGAACTGTACAAAATTGGTATTTAATCCTTTTCATAGAGTATTAGCTCATGCAAAGGAAAGCATATAGTCCATGAGGTCATGGATGGTACTGGAACTTATTGGAAAAGTATCATCATGACAAATACATGAAAAATACTTCAAGAAGAGATTCTAATGTTAAAACATTTACAGCTGAAGCAAAGGATTATGAACAGTGTAAGCATGTTTGCAAAATGAAATGTTACTAAAGAAAAAGAACTGCAGTTCTGTATCAATGGCAAGCGTAGGTGCTTTTCCACTCAGTATTCCATGCATATCTCTGGTGCTATGCTGATACACAGGGACTGTGCACCAACTCTGCTATTGTCAAAATGCTACTTCAAACACATCATTAATTAACTGTTTGCAGTTTACTGGTAAAGTAGACAAACTACAAAACCATGCAATTATCTTTCAAAGAACGTTCAAAAAATTACTTAATGTAATGAAAGGAACTTATTTATGTGTCTTCTAAAAGGTGAACTTAAATTACCGTGTCAGTTGAAAACATTTTATTCCAATATCAAAATATGAACACACCAAAACAGAAAAAAACTGCAAATAATCCAGTGAATCTCCAAGGCAGTACCATAACTGTGCAACAGAAAGCAGCTAGATAATTCTCTTTAAACAAATACTTACAGAGAAAAAACATGACACCTGCTTCTTTAATAACTGAAACCTTTGCCATGTAGCAGAGGAATGTAGACATGGACTTGTCAGTCTATACTAAGGCTCCTACACTATCAGGATAAAATACTAAAACTTTAATATTTCCTCAGGAGCTTAAAGCATGTTCTAGATTTTAAAAAATGACAATATTATTACTGTAGAAGGCTCTTACATCTAAAATGCATATGCCTAAATCTTGAAGTAGAAATTGTAAGGCTGTGAAATTCTTTCTCAAATTTCAGAACAACCAAAACATTGCAGAAAAGCCTCACCCTCAGAATAATAAAAAAATTGGCTGATGTGCCATTATGAAATTGCTGTAATTTCAGCTACAAACATTCCTTTTACTACTTAAGTAGCCTCACTGTTTTCTCACCACCCATTCCCATCACATGTACTGGGACAGGAATTACATATTGTGCAGCAAACTGCATCAAAGGATTGACTAAAATTAAAACCAGGATTTCTTTAGGGTTGAGTTACTTTTCATTTGCACTAGCTATTTCATATGATTTAAGCACAGCCAGATCGGTATTTGCACCAACAGAAAGTGGCAGTGAGAAAAACAAGCTGTGAGTTAGAGACTGATTCTGGTCACCAATGGCACTAAGCTTTAAGTTTTGTTGGCCTATATGCCTTTGCATGAAATTCTTCAAAGCTTCTATATCCATAATTCTAACTAAGAAGTTACTTTGTTGTCTGGATAAGGTGTACTTCGTAAAACCTCATTTCATTGGAGAGATCCTGCTGAGCTTTACTGTTTTCTATATGCATTAAAAAATTCTTAAAGACAAGTTTTATTTTTTCTGAAAATTGGTACTGAGTCCCTTCTCAAACAAAAGGAGTTCAGATCATTCTCGAGGCTTACATTGCTCTACAAACAGCACTTGCAGAGCTGTTAGAAATTACACCATTCAATACCTGCTACCTTCTACTACATTACAATATCAATAAGAATATATATTTCTATGCTAATTCTTTAAACAATTTTGTCAGTTAAAGTCTGCTTTGATGCTTAGAATTATTTTGTTTCTATTTGACAGAATTTAGTCTTTTCATTCAAATTTGAAACAATCTCCACACATAAACCACTGAAAAGTGTTACCATTCTCAATACCAGGTGTAATTAGCACTTCAGTAACTCACCCCTTTATCTCCTCTTGCTTTGGAATTGAATTTCACTGTCTTTAAACGGGCTCGTTCTTTTTTCTCAACTCTACCACAAAAACATACATAAAAACGGTAGAATCAGCAAAACTCCAGAACTTCATGTTACTGCTTGTTACAATGTAAGTATATTGGTGTAGCTTTTGTACTGTACATTTTTATTGCTTATGACACATTCAGAAAATGGAAGTCTGCTAATGGAAAACTATTGTAAAAGGAGGGAATTATTTCTCAAATGATGAGCTGTGACAGTATTGTGTGCCTGTATACATTCAATAAATCCAGAGGGTGCAAAGAGAAAACATGACCTAGTAAGTGCACGGCCTCAATTATCAGTCAACAGCAGATATTAAGACTCAGAGCACCTATATCATTATTTGAGTCTCTAGTATGCCAACAAACACCTCCTCCATTGACTCAGGCAACAAAAGAATGATTTTCCAGTTTTCCAGGTTCTGGGTAGAAAGAATTCATGATAGTGTCATCACTTGCATAAAATTCACTTTGCACTCTTTCACATACAAATGGTGTACTGTTATTAAACCCACACATAATGTTATTAATCCCACAACTTGCTTACACTGAGAAATGGGCATGAACCACCTTTGTCAACATCAGCACCCAACTCCTAAGACTAAAGAGGGTTTAACAAACTCGTTGTTAAGTTCATTAGAATCCCACTATAGATTACTTTAAAAAAAAAAAAATCAAACAAGTGGCTGATGTGATACAGAATTAACAAAATATAAAATCATATGCACTATGTTTATTAATCATATCAGATGTTTAATAGCAGACAGCTCACAGTCCATAAATTATGACATACCTCCGTTTGCTTGGGATAACTCCAATTTCATCACTTTCTCCATCTGGAGTTACCTGCCGTGCTTGCCACCATTCATCATCAGAAGCATTAATGACATGGAGAATATCACCAAATTTGAAGTTCAATCCTTGACTTGGAAGGCCACTATCTTTAGTCTTGTCATAATCAAAAAGAGCTCTACATTGAAAAAAAAATTGCACATAGAAAAGAGTAAGAAAAAAACCAGAAGAATATGAATAGCACAAAATATGAAGCAAGCTGCCTGTGCTGTTCATAAATGATTGCATCATTCTGACAGGTACTTACAAGAAGGCTGAATGCCTTATATACGCAGAGAATACATAGTACAGTACCCACACACATTTCTTTTAATGAATGAGAAAAAATTTAATCCAGAACAAAACTCCAGTGCTTTATAAAAGGTCCACAGGTGATGTCTCCTGCAATTTAGGAAGTAGTTTGCACAGAGCAAGTTACGTGTCAGCCTAGGATAAAAAAGGCATGCAAGTATTCGAAGCTGTATGCTGTATGCACTGTCAGAAGTTCTGTACTGTACATTGTTTTATATTAAATTATAAATGGAAATTATTTCAGTAAATAAAAACTACTGTCTTTAAAATGCAGTTTCACAACTTATAAATAAGATCTGAGCACCACTTTGCTACTTCAGTACCCAAAGGCAAAGAATCTTATGTGAATTCTTTTGGAAATTTCCCAACCATTTCAAGAGAACCTCATCCTTTTTTCTAAGGTAAGACCTTTTCAAATAATAGACACTCACAGTACCTGAACAGAAGCTGTGTGACTACAGTTTTATTAACGTTTCCCCTGCCAGCCAGGTTGATTTATGCAAGCTCACTCTTACCTTACCCACATTCATAGCTGCTTTGTACTGACTCCTGTTCCCATTCTTGCTTATGAAAGCACAATTGTCTGGAAAGTCACACTATGGAACTGATCTGGTTTAAAAGTAATGTTTTCATCATAAAATATGATACATTTATATCTGGACCAGTTCTCTTAGGAGCTGAAGAGATGTGAAGTATGTTTCTCCCAGCACAACCGAGGGTTTAGTGAGGATGTGGAAATGAATGATGACAGGAGCCTCTTTACAAACTGCAAGAGATGCTCCTAAGATTCTGCCTTACAAAGGACTCTTCTTTTTCATTTGAAAAAGGTGCATGAACCTCATCTATGTAACATAAGTGCTGCATAACACAGTCCAAGAAGTCCTCAACTTCGTTTCATCTTCCACTCACAGTTTTGTCAGTGCTGCATTTTTTAAATGAAACCCTATCTCGACTTAATACCAAGCCCGTCACAAAGTAGTACCATGTAATGATTTTAAATGGTGTCATTTTCCTTGTCTAAATTCAGTTCAAACACTTCATCCCAAACACTGGCCTTAAGTCTCTTTTTCTGCTACATTTTTAATATTGCAGATTTTTTTTAACTCTTGTAAATCATAACCTGTAAGTCATAACCTGTTTGTTCAAAAAAGTAGTTCAGCTTTGCGAATTTTGTCTTTCTAAGGAACTGAGTGTATTTCTTTGGGTTTGAACTGTGGTTGCTTGTAACTAATGACAAATTATTTACAGAGAAAAAATTCAAAATCTTCTCTTGGATCTGTTAATCCTCAGCATTTATTGTTGAGACACCAGGCCTTTACTGGGCCATAAAAAGCACCAAAAGCTTTTCCTAAAGGATTAAAGGTTTTAATAAATATTTTCCAAAATGTGTAGAACAAGGGAGAAATTTTAAAACAGCTTCAAAATATTTACTTTCATGGTACACAAAACCATATATTTAAATCTGCCATACCTTTAAATTTATAACAAAATTCAGGCTTTCAATTTTGAAATAGGCTGTAGGTTGAAATACCACCTTCCTTCATCAGTGCAACCTTCACAACAACTTTTGGTTTAATTCCATATATTTATCCAGTGAGATATCCTAATTATTTTCAGTAAAATCAAAACCCTTTTTTCTTTGGAATAGTCAAAATACTGAAGGTAAGAAAATTATACACACAGTAGTTATTCCTCCACATTTATTCTGCACATATTTGTTCAAGAGACACTGTGGACAGATACCATTTCACATCTCAAAATAAACTGCACACCATCCCTTATGGACTTTCAATGCAGATTCAAGCTGTATACATTTTCACTGATTTAATTATATGCATCATGGAATTTATTTCCTGAGATTTCTTGCTAGCATTCAAGCAGTGATTTCTATCAGTGCTACTTTTAACTTCTTTTTTTTTTTAGTTTGAATAAACTTGTATAAGCAGTTAGAGCAGGGCCTAACAGCATTAATGTGTGTGTTGACTGCAGGAGAAGAAATACACAGGAGTGAAATGGAAACACTTGAATAAGAACATAGTTATCAACATGTGCTCTTCCAACTATATACTGTTACACAGAATAATTTTTGGACAGTGAAAGGCAGTTTCAAACAAACACATTTCCACTGGTGAGATGACTTCAAGAAAAACAATTTTATTGGGGGAAAAATGTCAAAGTGGATTAAGATAGTTTTATAAAAAGACCATTTAGTTTGTCACACATTAGTGACAAAAGTATGCAGCTAAATTTATAGGAATACTAGGAAATGGTAATGATCAAATAAATGAATGAAAAAAGAAAACAGAATTAACAAAAATTTCATTCCAAAGTGATTTAACTTGGCTTTTCCTGTATGCCTGGCATATCATCAACCAAGAACAATTTCATAGCCAAGATGACATAATTATCTACAGATAATTATTACTAGATATATACTACTGGTATATAAAAATATCCTTCTATTAACTGTTATGGAGACTTTTATCATAAATTAAAAATGCCATGCATACATCTATTTAGTGTAAGTTATAAACACAAATTTATTTAAAAATAAATAAACAACTACTGCTTTAAATGCAATCCCATGGTATTTACTCTGAACTCTCTGTACTATGTACTCTATGTTCTATTTACTCTACAGTTACATGTTTCATGAGTGTTTATGCTTCAAAGCCAAATATTTAATGGCTGTGTAACAATGCCAAATTTTCCAGAATATCTTTACCCAGCCACACTCGTTACTTTCGATGTGGGCTGTCAATTACTTTTCACAGGCAGTTGATCAAGTTATACTGAAGCATTTCTTCTTTTAGTGTATTCTTTAAACACCTTCTTTTAGGGTATTCTAACAAAGCAACCATGAATTAATTTTGCCACTTCAGAACGAATGGAGATTAGCTTATATAAAGAAAGTTTACTTTTTCTGAGTTTTTTGGAAAGTTGTTTGAAACTTCCATGTTTGAAATATTGGAGTAACATTGAGATGCCCAATTAAAGTGCAGGCAAGTATACTTTTCAAGCCTGCTGCTAATACCAGATCAATGGACTTAGTTAAAATTTCCTTACGATTTTAAAACTGTAAAGTTTTTTCAACTTAGAGATATAACCATTTTCTGTTCTCATTGAAGCAGAAATCAGCACTATTGTTTGAATTCAGAATGTATCATGCTGGTCAGAAAAATGCACAAAGGTAAAAATAATTTTTGATTTTGAATGCTACACACACTTCAGATTGAGATTTGCCACAGCAGATAAAATATAGAACAGATTTACTCCCTCCAAACATATTACCACAGAAACTTGATACCATGGAGGAATCTCACGTACTTTGTGAATCTGCAGATGAATATATATAGATATATATATATATATCAGATGCCAAACCAGAAACATTATATGAGAGAATTTATCTCCTCTTCAAATAAAGATCAAAAGAGATATAAAGCAAAATAAGAGAACATCAGTACATCTGAATTAGATGGGGACAGGGGGTTTGATGTGGGGGGGGGAGTTATATGTGCAAATGAAGACTTGGCTGCTGCTGAATTGCTGTATTTGTATTGCCCTCCAAGGACTGTTTGCTGGATTGCTATTCATCATATTTTGTTATACATACAATTAAGAATAAGAATATGCCATTTTACTTAAAATTGTATTTTCAAGGAAAAAACACAGTTATCTTTTCCTTAATATCCAAAAAAGCTGTTTACAGGCAGGCTGTTGATAAAGATACCAAGTTGACATGAATACAAGGATGTATCTGATGTTATTTGCTAATTTGTTACGTGATTTTGAGAAGTTTTTCTGCAATTGTGATTGAATGCTTATACACACTTTGCTGTTGGATTTACCATTCAATTCAGCATTTTGTTACATAAACGACATCTTTAAGGCATATCCAAAACTCAGTCTTACTGAAAAAAGATACCTCCAGTTACTGAAATTGCCTTTGAATTGGTACACTTAAAAGTACAGTATGATTATAACAGAGTGACTTATAATAATAAGGTGGTTAACTAACATGTTCTGTCAGTATCAAGCACTATGTGAAAAGATTCATAAAAGTTACTTCAGTGTGGTCAAAATTACATCAGAAACCAGACAGAACAGATGTGAACCCATCCTGTGCATACCAACTTGCCTATTAGGCTTTGGCAACTTTTGATGTGATGACAAGAGCAGATCTCAGAAGCCCTAGCAGAACCCTCTGTTAAGAGATGTGGGTAGAAAAGTACTTTCGCTGTGGAACTTTTGCATTTTAGGTTTCTCGCTCTGACTTATACCAAAGCTGGTATAAAGTGGGTCTGGGAAACCTTTCTTGGATCAGGAATCCCCAGTTTCCATGAGGTTTCTGCCAGCAACCCAGAGAATGCTGCCAAGTTCTGCAGCAGTTGTCCAAGTCAAGAGCTCAACAACTTCCATCAGAAGAATAAAAGCTACATAAACACAGAATGCTTACAATTTCACCCCAATGTGTGAATATGAACATAAGCAGCTTAGAACTTAATCAGGCTATAGATAACCAAGCAAAATAAAAGCATTTAGAATTGTTTAGGCTTAGTTATATGATGAGGGCTAAAGTGATAAGTCTTGGGATTATGGAAATGAAGATCTCAGCACAATATCCATATGTACACCTATCTACAGAAATTCACAGACTTACCCTTTCCGACTTACACTTACCCTTAGTATTTAAGGCATTTATATTTAGAAATTTAAATTTTGACCCCCAAAATATTTAATGCAGACAAAAGTACATTTAAAAACCTCCAAACACTAAGATCAGGTAATCCAGGTAAAGCTATTAAAACAATGGGTCAAAACGTAAGAGCTACCTGTTAGAGTCAAGCTAAACAGAAGCCCCATGAGTAATTAACTGCATTTGTATCAAAGCCATCAGAAATAGCATGCAAAGGACCAAGACTTTGCTGAGCATTGATGTAATTACTCAGGTAACTGCTTCATGTAAGACTTGCTTCCTTCCCCACAGCTCAACAAATGGAATGCACCATGAACAAAACAGTATTTGCTTTGCGTGACAAAAGCCAACAGCACCCGAGCCTAGGATTTTAGCAGGTAAACCAGTGAGGTCCTACAATATATTAAACCAAGTATAACCCAAACACCAGAACTACTGAAGTCTTACCTGCTCTACTGAAATGTTCTGGTCCCTACCAAGAGGCTGCTGCTGGCCCTGATTGAATCCAGAGATAAGCTGATTTGGGGAGCTCAAAAAGCAATTTATTTTTAAAATGCAATTCTTTTACTCGCATTCCATATTTGAAACATTATGCTTTATCAGCACATGATAACTGATATAGAAGTTAGGTGGCACATGAATGAGCTGCACCTTGCCACAATTTCACTGTGAAACTACCTATTTTCTCGTCTGCTTCATGCTCTTTACATTTCCACCTCCTTTTAGGGTCCTTTATGTTCAATTTGATATGAATAAATTAATGAAGTATGCTCAGTTCATTTGCTTTGATGCATTTCCTCTCTTGGTTTACCATGGAAAAATATTCCATAACAAAATGCTATTGGGTGATACTGGATATAGAAATACAATTTCTATACAAGCCAGGAATACAACTACAGTAAGCTGAAGGAAATAAGATGGACATTTGACAAACATAAAGCAAGGGAAGACTCTAAATTTGAACTCAAATACTGAACAAAGCAGAACATGAAGACTACTGTCACAAAAACATAAGCAGAACTAAGCACACATTGACTTAAAAAGTAAGCACATGTGTTTGATGAAAGTTTTTCTCTGTCAGAATGAGGACAAAAAGGAAATAATAGCACCACTCTTCAAAGTTCATATAGGGCTATTACTTCTTTTTCAGCTATATTACATTCATCCATCTAAATTAAGCTTTATTTTAATATATATGCCTAAAAGTATCCATTTGTCAAGTTCAATACTTAGTAAATAATGTTCATACTTAGTATGAAAATGCAAATAGAGAAATACTAAGTCTACAGAAAAGCAGAAAAACACAGGAGCAATAGTATGAAAAAGATGATTACCTGACATATAGGGATCTCTTCTGGCTGGTTCGCAAAGATCCTGATCCTGAACTAATGCTACTGTTCATCATCTGTTCCCGTAAATCATGTATTTTAGCTTCAAAACGACTGTATTCTGTAAGAAAGAGAGGCATGGCAATTATTTCTGGCTGTACTTCAGCAATTACACTGAAATTCAATTTGAAATAACATTGATTAGATGTAGCAAACACACAAGAAAGTTATACTTTAAAATTGGGATTTTAATCTATAATTAACAGTAACTATTTTTTTAAGTATGACAAACATTTGCTAATAACTAATTTCATAGTAATAAAAAGACTGTCGTAGATAAATTTTAAACCATGACAAGAAGAAAACTTCAGAAAATACATGTGAAATACACGTTTATAGTCAAGAACTATGTATTTTAAATTTTAAATGTTAAGAAACGTGAATGAAAAGTGTCTGCACTTTAAAATTACTGGATTTGAATTAAATAAAGAATTTAACATTACAAGGTGGAAAATATGTGAAGCATCTTCTGAAATAAGACCATGTTCCCCTGGGAGCTCAGGAAAGGAAAAAACCTCCAGAATTTTGGCACGAATCTCAATCCATTTGTAAACGGCATTAGAGATTCAAACTGCCCCCACAGAATTAGGTATAATGTTAATCCTGGGAAACCAGATTGTGTTCTTAAGCAGCACTGTGTACTAATAAAACTAAGCTAAATGCATTTGATTTTAGCTACAAATGCAGACAGTAAAATAGTAATAGCTCATTCAGGACAAACATTTCCTGAAGCAAGGTACTTACATGCTGTCAGCATGAAATATCAACTCAGACCAAGTTAAATTTTTCCTTCAGCTGAACAGTTTGGACTTCAGGATCAACAGATCCACTTGTAAAACCTTCCTAGTCAAAGGAAATGTTCTGCAGCCACCACCTTCCCCAGGAGACCATGTGATGCCAGATTAGAACAAGTCAACACAGGGAGAGCCAGGGTGTGTGTGCCGCAAGCAGGTGCTGGACTGGGCAATGTGCTGCTCTTCCGAGCTGCACCCTCACTCCCTGCGGGCACCACAGCTATTCAGGAAATGCAAGATGGACAGAAAGGGCTCTCAATAAAAAAATCTTGAAAAAACCTCAAAATTATTGCTCCTTCAACAGTCATCTAAATCCTATAAATGTTTTAGCCTATTACGTTCTGTAGCCGTTTCTCTCCACATACTCATCATACACTGGGCACAGAGGCTTACAACAAACCTAAGAGAAAATATATTAGTTACAGGAGAGTACTGTGAGAATCACTTTCTGATATGTCACTTCATCAAAGTAACTACAAAACTGATGCTCTAGCAATGGCATCCATAATGAATCCTATCCAAATTATGACAGTCTCTTTAATAACCATAAATGTTGTCCTTTAAAAGAAAAAGCTAGTTGTTGTTAAGACAACATCTTAGGTTTTGAAACAGCAACAAGTGCCTTTTTACAAATAAAGTCCAGATCAAGTCCTTCACCAGTACTAAATCAGACTGATGAGGTTGTTTGACAAGAAAACAAAAACTCTATTTCCACCACTACTGATCCTAGTACTAATAACAAAAGAATTTAAGATGACAGGACAGTAAACAAGAGGGAATGTGAGAATATGACATTTTTTACAAAACAACGCCCCTTAGGGGAAGGGCTCAGACACAATGAGAGAACAGCTGTGCTACTGCTGCACTGCATGGCCTTGGCTAAGTCACCTCATTTTACTCATTTATACCCAAGAAATGATCTTTTAAGCATCTCAGTGTTTCTTGGGTGTCTTGGAAGATTAAGGCTCTAAACTTCAAATGTACAAGAATGGTAACAGAGATTTCAGACAAAAGATGTTTTAATGTCCCTGTATGAAAGGAAAGTAAGCACAAAAAGGTCAGATAATTTGTTTTCTTGTGCTACAGCCAGTTCCGTTCTTTGCAACAGCTAGTGCAAAAAAATGCAAATTTTTGTTAACAAACTATCATGTGTTATCTGCTGGAAGAATCAGATTTTCTCCTGTGCAGCACATGGATGTAAGAGAGTTAGCAGAGAGGCTATTCCCTATTATTGCTTAACTCTACTTTATCCTATATATCATCATCAATTTGCTGGTCTTGCAGTTTCATGCAAAAATTTCATTTTTTTTTTTCCTCAGAACTCTTAGAAAGTAAGAATGAGTGACAGGGACATCTGTAGGAGTAAAAAGAATTTCACCATCAAGGCTCTTGCCATGAGAATAAAGCAAAAAAAGGGAACTAATGGGCTGGGACTGAGAAGGCTTTATGTTCAAAAAGGAGTGCCAAGAAATGTCATACTTAGGAAAAGCTTAAACACTGTGCAGACAGAATCTGGTGAGCTCCTTTAATGTAGAGCAAGCTAAAATTTGAGTTATACTTGTCTTACAGAAGATTTTGGGACGGACAGGATGGATAGAAATCTCAAAGTCATTGGGTTTAGAGCTGAAAAGCAGACAGGATTTTAGTTTTTAAAAAAATAAATTTTAGTATTAGATACAGAGGTAGTGAAACTAATGCTGGAGACAGAAAATAAGACAGCATCAGGACTCTTGAAAAGCAGTACTAGTTTGATACCCAAAGGATCCAAACCCATTCCCTGTTGAATAAGTAGAGTTGCTTCAACTTCGACATTATAAAGCAAAGTGTGAGCTTTGCTAATACGACAGGTTATATTTATATCTCTATGATTAAGAAGAACTTGGCTGAGAAGGAATAGGATTGATTTCTGATGTAGTGTGATCAGGGTAACCAAAAAGAAAAGACAAAAGCTATTCAAATAAAAAAGTGAAACTGATTTTAACCCCAATGTAGTAGGCTGGTCATAGAAACTCCACCTACAAATATGCTTCTAATTTCCATATCCATCAAAACATTAAGATTCTGAAATAGTATTTTAATAAGTACTATGGTGGCACAGACATCCACCCAAAATAAAATTAAAAACACAAAGAAAACTATACAGTCTGACCCTCAATCCTTCCAGCTAAGAAATGATCAGGATCTGAAACCCTGTGTATAAGCAACACCAGTGAATGGGACTTAATACAGGATATATTGTAATGTTCTGAATTTTAGGAAAGGTGATATTATATACATCAAAATAAAGGGTAACAGACCACAAGACTAACATGAAACATGGTAAAATAAGAACATTAGAATAAGGCCATATTTTCTTGGCTAGAATTTTTTCCAAGTTTTCACTAAGTTTAGAGGCAGGGAGAGACTAGTACCTGCTACAATAACAGAGCCTGAAGAAGCACAAGCACCTGCTGCTTCAATTCATAGCATTTATATAACAGTATCCCACAATCACCAAAGCAAAAGAACCCAAAGCCTACAAAGGTTTATACATAGTCAGTTGTTAAGAACATAGGATGAATACATCTGGGCTCAAGTTTAACTTTAAAATTATACTGGATAAACAGATGGTGCAAAACTAGACTAAATCTGCTCTATTTCATGTCTGCATGTATTCCACAGCAAGAAACTAAAAGGAGAGAGGGAAAGATTATAAAATCCTGGAAGAATACTCTGTTCCCAAGCTGCTAAAGTGATTTTACGTAGAAAATTATAACGTTTTTAATGGCAGTTTGAACAGAAATCAAAACTTCAGAGAAAGCGTCCGGCCAGTGAAACTCTCCTGGACTGGCCATCCAGTGGACAACAAGAACGCACAGAAAAATGGTGAATTGTCTGTACAGACAAGGGAAAAGAAATAAAAAAGTCCTCAATGAAAATGCATCTGGTCTGCAGTATACACTCCAGCAAATGGGGCAAAAGAACAGAAGGTTATACATGGGATGGAAAATTCTGCAAACAGCACAGAAGGAACAGCAACTCAAGGAAGCATGGATGTGCGTACAGGGAACAGATGGCAGCACAGCACTGAGAAGCAGAGATTCTTACATATATGGAACCCACATAGAGCTGAAAAAGTTGACTTTAATTAAAAAAAGTATGCCCCTTGCTTCCCTCTTCCCATCTGTCTATTGAAAGCCCTCCTTTAGCAGGATCCATTGGATCTGTCAAAGCAGGATTCTTGTGCTGACAATTTTATATAACTACTGATTTATATTCTTTTCTCAACTCTCTGAAGAGTCAATTTTCTTTCTCATGGTGCCTCCAATCAGAAAAATGGAGTCTGGATGAACACCATCACACGGATCTTGTGGTTATCTTCCACTTGTTTTTCTTTTAAAACACATGGACCACAATTAAATCATCATAAATTATTTCTGAGGAGATAATCTTTTGCTTCAATGCTTGTGATTTTTTATTAACATTACCTGGGACAGACTACAATGCATTACAGATACGATTGGTGGCTTTCATGCATTCTAATATGTAATGAGCTTGTAGCTTATTAATCACTACAAAGACCGGGCCAAGGAATTTCAAAAGAGATTAGAAAAATTGCATTTGTATTTAGTTGAGAACACCTCTCACAGACCCTGCAAATCTCAGAAAGAGACTACGTCCAGTCACTGCTGGTGAACACACTAGAAATGTTGCTGAAGTCTTACCACACATCCACAAACAATTTTAATTAGTATATTAAAGAGCAGGACTGAGGTTTTAAAGGATTAAGACGTGTAAGCCGCCTTACAGTGTCTACCAGGGCTATACATAGCAAAACTCTTTCTCTAATCCTAATGGGTCCAGTTTCGAAGATACTTTAATTGACTAATCTAGATTACTTGCAAGTGAGTAGAACCAGGTACAAAATAAGCAAGAACACAAGTAGCAAGAACACAAGTCTGGAAAACCAGAGACCATGCATTCAAAAAGAGGGCAAACTTTTTTTTAAGTAACTTTTTTTAAATTTTCATTTTGTGAAATCAGGATGCACTGAACTTTTGAACCACCTTTGTTTAAGACAATCCATGTTCTCAGCCAGAAAGCAAGGGAAGCTCAGCCTTGATAAAAAACAATTATCAAAAACTCTGTTTTGCACAAACATTATTGGCTTTATGCTACTCTGCCTGGACTTTTACAGATGGAAGATTTACAATATATTTCAAGACAAATGCTCAGAAAACAATCTTAACTTATGCTTATGAAAATGCTGCTGTTTTCCAGAGCTTAGTTATTATGTTTTGAATCCCACTAGAAAACAGTGCATAGATGCAGCATCACCAACAGAAAAATTAGCCACACACTGACCATTGACTGTAGAGCTCTAACAAAGAGGATTTTGTTCCTTCCTTTTCTTTTGACTCCTTTTTTTAATGACAAAAGATAATGAAAACTTTTCAATCAAGTTGTTATACTTGAATCTTATTTTCAGTAGATAAATACAATCCTTCTAAACAAAAAGAATTCATTAAGACCCACCTAAAAAATGTGACTAAAAAGCTATTAATATTTTTGATTGAAATATAAATCTTGAATAAATTTTGCACTGGAGAATCCTTATTTCCATTAATAAAACTGAAAGAATGTGTGTTAACTACCCATATGAACAATGTATGTTCAGAAGCTGACATTTTACTAAAAAAATACCTTGACATCTTTTCTTGATGTTTTGGCTCCACCTTCCTCTAATCTTAAACTGATCTACCCAATGACCTAAGAACACAAAGCTAATCTGATCATTTAAACATCTTACCACTCTTTCAGAAAAGAATTGGATATATAGAGATGGACCTGATCAGCTGAATTACAAAGAGAAAACCAATATAGATTCTAAACTCTAAATAACAGGCAACTGATATCTCAGAGAACAAAAGACTACGGTACTACTTAAAATGGTTATATTTTTTGTATGTCAGGTGAATCCTTGGGAAACAGAAAGGGCTGCCATCCTTCTCTGTCATGACAGGCTTATCTGAATTTTGCCTTGCTTTGGAGGAAAGGTGAGGTGACCTATGAATGCCTCCTGATGCCAATAGACTTTGTCTGCTTGCTTTATAGAGATATAATACAACCCAGTTCTGATCTAGCAGAATATAACTATTAAAAAAAGCTTAATCCACTCAAATATTTTCTACCCCATTTCAATCAAACATATTTTCATATTTTTAATGTATTTCTTTGGATATTTTCTTATTTTTAAAGGCTTAAATGCACTCAAGCTACAATACAGTTACAGCCGCCTATCCTCATACCTTCCTGGAATGGCAAAATCTAACCCTTCAGAAATTCTGTTTTGAGGTTACATTATTATTATGTCATACTCAAAACTCATAAGAATGTCTCAGACAACCTTTTAATTTGAATGAACATAACAATGGATGTCAGTGTAAAATGGAGAGCCCTTCAAGAGCTGTACACCTCTGCACAGTCCTACACTTCCCCCTTGCTGCTCCTCTCCTCACTGCATTCCCTTCAAGCATTAAGACTCTCAAGTTCCTGTATCCCTGCTATGTAACAGCCACAATTCTGATTCCCAGGAGACGCACATAACCGAATTGCCTAGTGCTTCCTCTCATTCTTCCACAGTAATATGACAATATTTCCTGGCCATCCTTCCTCTGCAGAAAACCCAGAGACACAGCAGTGTAGCACTGAGATGACTGCAGGGCCAGGGAGGAAAATTACACAGATTGGAAATCTCTACAAATTAAACTTTTGTGTACTGAAGCAACATTACTTGCTTTGAAACTGCTGCAGGTCACAGTATTTAGTTTTCAGTGGAATTCAAGGTAAAACAAAATCTCTTAATTCATGACTGATATCTTGAGAGGAGGCAGAAATTTATAGTACAATGGGGGAAAGAAGGAAAAGCTTCCAAATAAAGAGGAAAACGAGAACAGCACCCTGACATCCCAACTATTCTTCTACAGGATAATTCCCATTTCACAGACTCCTGTTCTTCTCCCACCATGGACTCCTTCTCTGCAGCGTCCAGCCCCAATAGGTGTAAACCCACTGATCTCTGTAACTAGAAAGACTCTCTATCCACACCTACATACATATATGTACCACAGAAAGATGTACCAGCACAACTCAGTAAGTCACAAGTTTACAATAGTAGCTCCTGAGTAAGTTGCAAGATAAAGCCTGGAATCCACAGGGAGAAAGCCTAAGTCTACAGAGTACAGCTGTGATACTAGACAAGTGATCCCTGATGCATGAGCCACTTCTGTAAACAGAAAACACATTTACATTCCCTGTTTGGCTTTTAGCTATTCCAAACAGTGCTAGTAAGTTTTTGAAATTTGATTCAGTGCAGTAGAAAAACCTTGTAAGGCATCTCTAAAACTTACTGAACAGTGCTGAAAAGTAAATGAACACCCAGAAGGACAGTTTTAGGAATGAGATAACATCTGTTTTCACTCAATTCTATAACTAAGGAACATTGTGCAGATTTAAAGGGGAAAAAGTCAGCAGTTACATAATTTGAGCCCAGATTTAATAAAATCAATTTAATTCAGCTTTAATAGCCTACCCCAAATCCAGTAACTAGCGTTCAATAAATCATGGATTTGAGGAGACAGACATGGAAAATTCAACTCTGTGCATAAGAGGTGTTTTCCAGCAAGTAATTTTTCTACAGCCTAAGTTGGGCTTTCCTATGAGAGCTGATTGCAAAAATCCTCCTTGCCCAAAAAATCTGAGGATAAAGACAAGCAGGGGATTTCTGATAGGAAAACAGGAAATGTGGCAGAACGTAAAAACATAAGTTAGCATTCCCCACCATATCTGTGAACATACAAACTGTCACATACAATTTCAGGGAGTGAAGTCAAGGGTCTTCCAAATGCTCCTATCATACTGGATCTCTTTACTCAGTTATAATGAACCTTGATGGATGTCTAGAATCCTCTTGAATTGTCCTAGCTGTCAGCATCTTTTACAAAATCCTGCTGGATTTATAATTATAAATAAAATACATTTGCAATACAAGCAGTTATAACTGATGCTCTCCAACTTTATGAAGACATACCAATGATGAACAATGACTTTATGAATTCTTCATTTTAATACTTGTTAACCATTTTCTGAATGGTCAAAACAAGAACTGGAGATAATTATACACAAACATAAAAAAAATATCTGCCAAATTAAATAAATGAAGTGAGGGGAAAAGGCAACCATGTGCAGCTATACTTCAGGAAATACGAAGATGACCAAATCACATGGATGGTATTATCTATTTCAATAGTCAAATTTCCAAGAGACTGTTTTCCTTAACCTTTAAGAAGACACTCTCTTCACTAATCTCTAAGATACAAACAATGAGTTTGTGATCCAACTTACCTCCCACACCAGACTTGAAGAAGATGACAGCTGGACTTCAAACTTTTTTCACAAGGAGTAAGAATAAGACAGAGATGTCAAGATATTAGAAACTAGAGGGCTCTGAGGTTGGTCATGTGCCAATTCATACTGTGCCTTCAAAGTACAGTGGACCTCAATTTCCTAGTTATACTCTTCCTGCATGGCATACATCAAAAGGGCAGAGTAAGCTCTAATGTATTTTCAACATTATCACTCCAAATGGAGATTTTAAACACAATTTCATAAAGAAAGGGAGGTCACACAGACCAAGCATCTTGATGGGGAAAAAAAAAATCTTTTCTTTGATTAATGTGTCAGATAATTCAAGTAATATCTCCCATATGCATCCTCTGAAATGGGCCATATAACTCTTTGAGAATTGCATTCTCAATACAGCTCAACTGCACACAGTCTTGTTCGGAATGCTTCAGTAACCAGGAAGGAATGAGAACAGCTCTGGGTTTGAAATCTACAAGTCATGGTTGTTGAGAAGTTTCTAAGAGGCGGCGTATGTTGCTCTGGGCAAATCTTTGTGCAATGACTCAAAATCTCAGCAGTCAGTTAAGTACCTCAATACACATTGCAAGAAAATAATTTATCTATTTAGACAAGTGGCAATGAAGAAAGCTGTTATTTCCATTGCAGAAAGAGCAGGAACCATCCAAAATGCTTAGTTCTCTTTTTCTAAAGGGAAGAGAGTTATGACTTGCAGAGTATGAAGAGATTCTTTCCTTCTTAAAGCCTCACTCCTAGAAAGACTGCACTGAAAAACTTCTGGTTTTGTATGAAGTCTGCATATATTTTTTGGCAAGATAAGAAAGTGTTCATGTCCTGGGAACACATATTCTACCAGTGAAACATTTGATTTGCTACTGAGAGCCACATCTCAATATACCTTCCTGGCAGAAGAAAGAGTGACCATAAATTACCTCTTTGAACAAAACAAAACAAAAAAAAGGTCAGTGCTTAAAAGGACAACTCATGGATAAATAAAAGCATACATTCCATTTCTCACTAAGGTGAGGGATACCTACCCAAGGACCAAGAAACTGCAACAATTTCAGCCACCTGCTACAAGAGTGAATACTCAAACAGAGGATAAGTCAAATGTCTATCAAACAGAAATATTTGACAATTCTGACACAAACTCAAGGCAAATATCCCAGAACCAATTAGCTAATATTTCTGAAAGGAAGTCTCAGAGTGAGCACTCCTAGAAAATGAATCCTGGAACACAGCCATCAGGAGGATGTCCTGAGATAATACAGACAACATGGGCTGGCTACAGGGATTTGACCATGAAGCAGACACAAACCAATTTTTTGGTCTTACCACTGACAAAGATCCTAGGTCTCAGGAGAGAGGTGGTTGTTGCAGGTAGAGGGGAAGGAGAAAATGAAAGCTAGAGTTTCAAACACTTGGGGAGGTCAGGATATAAGAAACATGAAAGAAAAGAATAAAGAAGGAATAGAAGTGTGCTGCTGTTAGCACCTAACAGTTGAAGGCAGCAGTCCTGCTGCACATCCCATCCTGATGAACACCTACACTTACCCTTGACAGTACTCTTAAAGGAAAGTTTTAAGCAGACAAGTTAGCGCAAGGAAGATTCAGTGCTGGGCCCTCCAGTCTAGCAAAACTGGAGAAATCTGCTGACCATCACAGTTCATAAGACAACAAAAATGTCCTATATATGAGTTTACAGACTGAAGGTAAGCATATAATTTTAGACCAGTAAATTTTTCAAGTCTCAAATAGACAAAGGCATGTGAAATGTGCTGCAGAAACACAAAAAGGACAACTATGCATATTGATGATGTAATATTTTGCAGAACACACAAGGATGGTTACTCTGGACCAGAAGAAATTGCTGCATAACCGGAAATACCAGCTCAGTATGAAAGAGAGGAATAAAAACCTGATGGTTCCCTTAGGTTACCTGAATCAACATAAAAAAGAAGGAATTAGTCTTCTATCCCCCTACCATTAAGGCATATAAATCCACCATATTAAAGGGCAAAGACATGTTGAAATACAAAAGAACAATGTGGTATTTCTACTAAATTCTGCATTTATTGGATTTATTTTCATGTTATGACAGTGATAACATTTACTGAAGAAAATGAAATTATGAAACTATGAAAGCAAGAAATGTATCAAGCCATGGCACCAACACTAGCAGATATTCCTAACTGGTCACTCACATTTACACTAATATGTGTGTTACAGCATCTATTCCATTATTTGTTTCTCCTCTCCTCGGAAGAGGAGTTAGGTGGGAGGACACTGTGGATTATCTTTCCCTAAATTTGAAATTGAACAAGGGCATTTGAATGTACAAGGTAATCCTTACCTTCTGGACGGTACTGAGCTACAATAGTCACTGCTTGGCCTGCATTCTTCAGGGCTGCTGCTGCCTGTTCATGGGTTGCTGCTTTCAGATCTACTCCATTTACCTACAAGTAATACAAAAAAGCTCTTTATGAAAGTTAATGCTGGTGTTTATCACTATAGAACACAGACCAGTTGAAAAAAATAAACTGGACACAAACTAGTTTTCTTGCCATGTGAGTTCTCCCTGTTTCCGATATCCTTACCGAAACCAAAAGTCAATAAATCCTCTCTCACAAACACCCCTCTTAACCGTCACAGTATATCACAATGAATTTGTATTCACTATGTCAATTTCTCATTTTTAAGACTTCTCTTTCTTTTTTATACACAGAGAATGTTACTTTCTGTGATGGTTCAGGAACTTTCTTACTCAAAGCATGAATAGAGACCATTATGTCACCACATTCAGAGACAGATGACACCCTCTATTGGTCTGGCATCGGTTTCAACGCATCAGATTTAAAAAAATGCAGCATGAGAAAAAAACTGAAGCAGAAATGTGTGTGTCACATTTTAGACCAAAAGCATTTTTCATCATTAAAACTAAAATAAAGATGTGCTTTAATATCTGCATTTTAGTAACAACAGTTAAGAGGAAAAAATTCCTCTTAAATAACTTCCAAAATACAATGTAATTGTCCAAAGAAATAATTCCCCATAGATTAAGTAATTTCACAATGAAAATATAGAAAAGCCCTTGGACAGGTATGAGATGGGTCTTTTTAAGACTAACAGGAAGTTTAGCAGTTACTCCAGGAAGTAAAGCACACAGTTTTAGCACTACTGCCAAGTGTCTCCATCTCATTAGAAGGCTTATTTCTGAAATCTGTATTCTTTCAATTTAGACACACATACTCCTCAGCTAGACTAAGGTAAGTTCATGTCTTCAATTAATGTCTCTGATATAGGGAAGTGCTATTTTAATCAGGTTATAGATGAGAAGCTGAGGCAGACTAAAGTCCTCAGAGATATTTTAGAAGTCTATTAGCATCTGTTCCATTGTCTCAAATTTAGCTCAGTTAAAAATATCCTTTGCATATTATTAACTGGCTTTAATATCCAGGGAGGGGGATACTTCTGATCTGTTTAAATAAAAGAAGATAGGAATCCTACAGAAATTATACGATCTCCTTTCCTAAGCTCTCCACTCAGATCAGCTGGCCCTCCTGCAAGGATGAAAGAGATGAAAATTCCTTCTCCGTCTTCTCCTCCAACAATGTTGAAACCAAGACCTGTTGATCCTCGATGCAGGACGACCTTTCTAGGCTCCCTAAATGAAATAAATATGAAATCTGGGTCACTAGACACGAGTAAAAGTAAAATAAGCAATTAGAAAATCTTCTAGATGCAACAACTCTCCCTGTTTTAGGTGAACAAATCTGTAAGTATGTATGTATGTTAAATTCCTATTATGCTACAATCCTTTTCAGCAGCAAATGTCATTATTTAACACTTTTCCATATTGTCCAACAATTTAGCTTTCTGAAACAGATTCTAATGAAAACACCATTAATGAAAAATATGCCCTTATTGCTTTAACTTCACTACAGTTTGTTAAGCAATAAATATAGCAAAGAACAATTCAAGAAGTCTGCATAAGCCCTTTAAAAAAATCAGAATTTGTGGCATTCTCAAATACATTTTTGATTTATTCAAAGCAACTGCAATTGAAAAAGTTGAACCTAAACCAAATTGCTGCACTTTTTCTATAGGATCCCCTCCTGACTTCAATGGAGAGAGAAGAAATACTGATCAAGAGGAGGCCAGTCAAATTCTCACGCAGAAAGACTCTTTCCAAAAATCTACTGACCTGCCATTTGATCCAATACAAGAAAAGCATAAATGATCTCAGAAACAGACATTTGTAATAAAGCAGAGCAACAGTGCATTTGAGAAGTCACTAGACAGCACTAGGGAACAATTAATGCACCTTAAGTATTTGGAGATATTAATTATTAATTTACAGCATAAACTAAAAATCTGCATTTTTCCAAAACAAAAAATATCATCTAGTCTGATCTTTAAAAATCACTCCTTTTTTGCACAAGCTATTAAATCAACTTAGTGTCAAATTCTTAAATTTCACCTCAATCAACTATTATATTCACTTTTTTCAGAGCACTATTATATTACAAATAAACAACATTTTGAAACTACATATATTGCTCTGGATCACAGCAATACCTTAATAAAAAGTTAGAGAATATACAGATGCAGTATCTCTTAAAATAACACTCAAAATTTATAAACTTCTTTTTGGGACGGAGAGAACGGAAGATGAGAAGGTAATTTAAAGAAAAACACCTAAACATTCTCTGAATAGCCCTTGCACATCAGAAGAAATCTAAAAACACATTTTACAGTCATTTTAAAGGAAAGCAATAAAACCATAATGCTATCACCAGGACAGAGTCATTTCGATTTATGTGTCTCCCTAACCCTAAATTACAAATAAGTATAAAGACATATTCCTACCTTCCACTACACTTAAGTCCACTCTACAATTTATTATGCCACTTAGGTTTCAATCCTGGGTTGACCCTGCCTCAGAAACTGAATGACATTATCCATATCAGATGATGGTGTGGCACAGAATTCAGCAACAACATACTGAAAATTCAGTACAACATCCCTATATTTGCAGAACAGAAGGGCAACAAAATTATAGGAGCTTCTGAACAAAAGATTACTGCAATCTACTGAATCAGTGAAGGAATGAATGGTCTGTTAATGGGAAAGGATTAAGGGCTCTCTAGCTTTTCTGGATTTAGAATCCATCAAAACAAACCTTGCCTGTGGGGGCAGGGAGACGCAAAACATTGCTGGCTTTAAAATAAGAAAAAACCTCTGGTCTGTTCATACTACCACCCTAAAAATCTCTGTCAACTAATGCAGCATTGGTGGGACTTTCTGATTTTAAAACTATTCCAAATCATGTGTGTATATATACACATCTATCTAGTTTTCCCTTTACAACAATGTTTCAAGTGTTAAGAAACTAACATCTACTTCTTGAAACAAATTATATCATTCACTAGTATTTTGGCCACAAATGCATCTTTCAGAGCTTCCCTGCTTAACCAATTTAATGCTTAGCTTTGGTTATTCATTACCTGGTAATTTCATCATCTCCAAGCATTCCCTTGGGAACTGGTGAATATCGCCCTGGTGATGCTGGAGGCAGGGACTGTCCCAGGTAGGCAGATGGAGTGATATGGTTATCCACTGGCTGAGAATAAGCTTCAAACAGGGGAGGAGGATGGGGGGGGAAAAAACAACACACCAAAAAAAAAACATTAAGGCAATATGGAAAAAGAGCTGAAACAAAGGAGTGACCCCTTATAAAAATGAACTATAGCAGTTCAAATGACACATTACGAGTATCATAGTTCTAAAATAATGTGTCAAATCCATACATCCCCCAGTCTCCTCGCTAAGTCAGTAAGCAAATTTTTCAGTTTCATTTTGTCTCAAGTAAAACTTCTTTGGAAACAGTAACTGTGGATATTTGAAACACATGAGGGCAGTCTGGAGATTTATCTGTTTTAAAGCTGTCTTTAACTTGACTGAAGTAAATGAAGAATTTCCGTTTCTTAAAATCAATAAATCAGTGAAAAATACATTTTAATGTTACACTTCTTCCAAACTGTCAAGCTGCCTGCGTCTTTCTATTCAATTCTTTGATGTGGAGCATCCTAGCATCTGTAGAATACTGTGGGCTCTTCTGTCTGACAGGTATGAAGAGGGAGGGATGTTACATTCCTTAGACACTGGACAAAACCACCTTTAACAGCACAAGTGCTGGTAGGGATGCTCTTTTGCACCCAGCCATCAGCATGCATCAAGAAACAAAAGTAGGGTTATTCTACCCACTATTCTTCAAGGTAAGAGGCATCAATTTACTGAGAGGAATAAACAAGCTTGTGAAAAAAAAATTTCAAGTGTACAGTAAAGATCAGTTGTCCTATTCACAGCTGGATTGATTAAAACTAGAAAGGTATTACACCTAAAATCCTAAAAGGATTTTATTACTTACACAATAGGCCATGAATTCCATGCATGAAGTACATGGTATGTTTTACCTGAACCACAACACACCTACTAGAAGAAATTTAGCATCTAAATGATTACAGTTGATGGAAAATATTCTACAATAACAGGAGAATTATTCCAATAAATAATTAAGAAGGTGCATGACATTTCCACGTTAGGCACATCAACTTTAAGTGTCCATTCCCTGGCTCAGTCATATACATTGTTCGCTATAACAAACCATATCCTACAATTGAAAGTCTCTTTCCTGCTGCAGGTGATTCAAATTTTGAGGCTTAAACATGGAAGGTGGGGACACTTCACAGATTCAGCATTATTGAAGTTGCCAAACTCTTTTTGCTCTTACTCATTTGCTGTAGCTGATGTGGTGCCTGACCTGTGAGGATTTACACTAAACCCAAAGTTCTTTGAGCTGAACAGACAGGACACATTGCAAAACTGATCTGTATGTTCTCCTTTCATTTTTTTCTTTTTTAAGCCACTGTCAGAATGTTTGGATCAAATACCAACTTACCAAGAGCATTAATAACATGAAACATTTGCTAAATAGCCAGCTTTCAAAGCACTCAAATCTGTGCTGGATTGATTCTGTATTATTCTAAAATTCTAGTAAACCTGTGTGCAGTAAGTTCCATACACAGCATATCTATCAGATTGTCAACTTTTCCGCAAGAATTTAAATCCACTGGCCTGGGCAGTTGAAAAGCACTGGCTGTTAGAGTTATTGTGCTACTCAGACACACCAGCCCTCAGTTAGTTGCGTGAGATTGCACAGAACTTTTCAGAATTGCAACTCTGGATTCACAAGTGGTTTCAGCAAAATTCAGAATTGAAGTGCAAGAGGTACCTGGTGCCCTTCTACAACACAGACAGAGGGAAGGTCCCTCATGTTGGCTTCATGAGGTCTACAGCAAGAACGCTGGTTTTGCTAAAACCAAATGATCAAGAAAAGCATTCACATTTGAGAATTTCCTAAAAATTAGTTGTTCAACATTCGTGATTCCTAAAATAATTTTGTAGAATAGCTGTAACACATGTACTGTGCACCCTCATCCTTCCACTCCCTGTAAGGATTTTATAGATCCCACTACTTCATTCTTCCTCTGTTTGTCCCAGCACAATATGGAGTTTCTGGGCATTGGTAAGAGATTTGGACACACAACTACCAGTTTCAAAACTTGTGTTTCTTCAGTCACACTGGAGTTTTAGCAACAGTTTGTCACAATGATTACCAAACCACAGGGCAATATTTACCTTTTGATGGAAAAAAATAAGTATTTTAATGTAACAATATTATTTCCATGTATTCCTCAATATCCATGTTGCTGTACATACTTTTTGTTTAAAACAAAATTGCACATAAATATAGTCATTTTGTTTTTACTCAGAAAATTTTAAAGCTGAAGCTCAAAAAATGGAATGCAAGACTTTATGACCTCTTTTCCAAGTACTGAAAAATGGGTTTGGATTGAAAAAGCCTGAAGAAATGTTGAACAGTATAACAGCCCCATACATTCTGTTCATGCACTAAATTATCTCATTTCACAAAATGAATTTACAAGTGCTTTTAACAAGTCAATGGCAGCTATAACAATGCATATTTTATACGAAGTAATTAGATCTTTCCTAACAAATTCTATATTCATTGACTTACAGTGCTTTTCATTTGATTATTTTTCATGTTCCTACAGCTTTTAACTGCATCATGTTCAGAAATATACATACCACCTACTACATCATCTTATTTTAAAGTTTTTTTCATCTTTCACCTTATAAGTCATACTCAGTTTCAGTTATCAAGCAATATAACAGCTTATTATTTCAGATCTATGGACTGTTCCACAACAGCACTGCATCCTCTCTCAAGTTTTACATATACTACTTGCTTAGAGCAGTTCAAGGCTGGTGTTCTCAGCACTATGAAAGTAAACCTACAAGGTAAAGAGGCTTTCCATGGAGTTCCTGCAAAGAAAACCTCCAAAAATATGCCTGCACCATATTATCCAGTTTTAGCTGGAGATGATAACTGAAGAATATTCACAAGGAACGCAATAGAAAGAAAAGGCAAGTCATCATTCTCTGAATCCTAAATGAGGTTTAAACTTCAAATTCCAGGTAAATATTATTACTGATGTAACTGATAGAGGAACTGTCTTTTAGTTGAACAGAAAATTGTATGCATAAAGTGAACTTGCTTTGACAGGAAAAATCAGAGCTTAAGAAGAAAATTCATTTTCAAATCCACCTTCTCCTTCATACAACACAGTACTAGTCAAAAAGAAAAAAAAAAAAAGGAAGATTTCCTATTATTTCCCTGTTATCTGCATACCGAGGACACCAATCATAAGTACAAGCTCTAAGATGGGAAATAAAATTAAAACTTTATTGTCTTTTATTTTCATGGCATAAGTACAGGAAGAGAAGAATATGTAATTTAAGAAACAAGATATTCATGACTAGTGAGGAAACTGATTAGTCCCTATCTTGCAGTATTTTATTTCTCAATGCATGGTGTAAAAACTATACTAATGCACACACACACAAAGGAAAAATATTTTATACCTGACTAGATGTCAAAAATGCATTATTAATAATATCTTCAAAGGAAGCCTGTATAGGAAGCAAGTCCTGTGTAGCCACATTTCTGACTCTGATATTCTACTACATTGGACTGCATAGGTAATGTTGATGTTACAGAATCACAGAATTAAGTAGGTTGGAAAAGGCTTTTGAGATCATCATGTCCAACCCACTACCTAACACCACCTCATCCACTAAACCATGGCACTCAGTGCCACATCCAGTCTTTTTTTAAACACTTCCATGGATAGTGACTCCACCACCTCCTTAGGGAGCCCATTCCAATGGCCAGTCACTCTTTCCATGAAGAATTTTTTCCTAACATGCAGCCTAAACTTGCCTTGGTGCAGCTTGAGACTGTGTCCTCTCATTCTGCCACTGGTTGCAGTGTTGTCACTGTTTTACACCTTCTTAGTAATATTTCAACTGAAGTAACTTTAAAAGCATTTATACAAACAACTTACTGGACATTTTTTCCCAGTGCCATTTAATGACCAACATTTATATATAGATTACTGAGGCAGTTTACACTCCTACTCACTGCAGCAGGCCAATAGCTGTGATTATCACACACACACACACACACACACACCAGCTGAGCTGTCACCCAGCTGTGTGGCATTGGGCCACAGGACCATCCTACCTACAGTGCTGGTGTTCCTTTGCGTACAATGAACATACTGGGGTTTCCTGGTTGCATTTTCATGTTTTCTACACTGTAAATTCTCATCTTTCCATCTCTCAGAGACTGGAGAACAGCATTCAAATGAAAATGTGCTCAGAAAGAATAATCTTTTATAACTGCATTCTTCCTGAGTCAGAAAATGCAGATCACTATAAAGTAATTGTTTAGACTAGCAATCCACATCTCAAGGGTCAAAAGAAAAATCCCACAGAAGCAATAGAAACTGGCATAGCAATCAACTACTGGGGGCCTGCAGTGGCTGTTGCCAAGCTTTCATCTCCCATACACATCCCAGTCTCTAGAGCTACAGCACACAACCATCAGCTGTTTTTTCCACATACATTCCCTGCTGAATCTCTGGTCTCAGACAGCCCCAACTCTTCCTTAACAAGGTTTTGAACATCAACTTGCCCCACAGGCAGCCAGAAGCTGTTCACTCACTCTCAGGTCAACTTTCAGCCCAGGTGCCCAGTGTTGGCACAATGTCTGCACTCTTCTCAGTAAACTGCCATAAATCCAAAACTCAGAAACTTCTTGGTCAAATGCCCCTGGATTTGAAGGCTGCAAAGAAATATCATTTATGACATTATTTAATTATTTACATGGATGCTAACTTATTTAGTCCTTTCTACTGAGCCATCAGACCACCTGACCAGGCCATATTATTGTGTGGCTGCTACTCTTACTACACGAGTTCTAAAAGAAAAAGACTGCACAAAACCTAGACACTGAAATCTGTGAACCTGGTTCTCACACAATTGTTCAGTATCCTTAGCTCTGTATCTTAAATCCTCATCACCAAGGCAAGTGAGGCAGTCCTATAATTAAACAAGACCAGTTCCAGAGAGCAAGTCTTAAGGAAAACCAAATTCTGAATTTGGTGTTTTGTGGATTTTTGAATTAACTATCATGTTCACAAAAGTTAGCCTAGTGAGCAATCTACTACATGTTCTGCAGACAGTACAGATACCAAGTACAGTGCATTGTGCTTTTAGACGTTTCTGATAAAATGATTCAAAAACTCTCAGAACTAAAATAAACAAAAAACCTTCCAAAGAGGGTTCTGGAAGTGAACAGTTTACATATAAACTCAAGTAGTAGAGTTTCTACCTTAATATCATTTGTAATGGACATGTCCATAAGCAGCCTATGTGAACATCTTAACTTCTCCTTTATGGTAGGTTTGAAATCTAAGAAACTGAACAAAAAGATTCTGATGGACAGAAATAGGAAGGAAGATTGCAAACACATCTCAAAACAGCTGCAGGTGAGTAGGTGAAGAAAAAGACTAGTAACTGTTTCAACACTCACAATCCAGGTGATCCTAGGAAATGCCTCTCTCACAACTGCCATCTGGAAAAAGCTCTTCAGAGTCCCTAACCTTAAGCTCCTGAGCCCTGTACTGCTCTGCTAAATGCAGCATAAAATGCTACACAAAGAAGCCACGACTTTTTTCTAAGAATTCTACCTAATTGACCGGCTTCTTGCAGAAAGCAGAGGCTTTCTCGTTGCAAAGTTATCATACTCCTTTATAAAAAAGCAACAGCCTTTGAGGATATTGGTTCTCCCTTGGAAATTTCAATTGTAAATGTGCAAATACTGAGTGATATTGAGAAAAAGCTTTTGTTCTGCCCTGTATTAGAAAAACAGCATCTCAGCCAGACACAGTTGTTTCTTATAAGTGAAAAATCAAGAAGATTATACCGATTTTCTTGAATTAAGTCACTATACATCTCAGGCATGACCTCTAGGTCTATTTTGTATGCAAAATTCCAGCAGTAGGTTCAGTCCCCATACCAGCTGCAATAACAGCCAGCTGCTCTCTGTGTGTGCAGAGACACACAGGCTTATGGAGCCTTAGGTACAAAAGGACTTCCCATTGTAAGGAAAAGCAACAGACTGAAGTTTTATCAAAAGACCCAGCACTTTGCAGAAGAATGTTCTTTGGTAACCTGTTGACAAAATTCTACCAGAAACACAGTAAAAAAAGCAAAAATATCTCCAGACAGTATATGTAAGTTCACAAAAAAGCAGGAAATCCGGAAAAACCAAGTCAGAACATCACTAACCTCTAGATGAAACAGTACTGTCTTTTGCTCAGTTTACAGGACACTGAACATCCTCACAGTGTATTGTCTGTTGCTCTTCACAGCCTCTGAGAGCACAAGGCACATGTTCTCCCTGTACTCATCAGCAAGGGATGAGCATCACTGAGTCTCTAGGACCAGCCTGTGCCAGCCATGGAAACACACTGGGAGCCCCACTTTTGCTGTCTTTCAGAATACAAGCTATAGGACATTGTTCTGTTCAGCATATAATTTTTCTGATTAATCAACTTTCTTATATCAGATTTTTGTCCTGTATAATTTTTTATACAGTTAAAATACTAAAAATGGGGTACATTGAAAACCTCAAGGGGAAAATAATTAAATCAAAAAAAGAAGCTGAACTTACAGTTTGTGATGTCAGGAGGGGCATAACTGTCATTCATGAACATGCTGGTGGGTTTTGCAACTTTCAGATAAACAAAGTCCGAGGTGTTTTTTAAGGCAGTCACTGCTTCTTCATGAGTAACTTCTTCTAAGCAAACACTGTTCACCTAAAGAGAAAAACAAACGAATTCTCAACACCTAAAAATGTACATTTTCATAAGACACTTACTGAAAGCTGTTGGGGCACTCTGACATTGAGAGTCATAGGATTCATGTGACACAGACATAATTGGTTATATCAAATTATATGAGCTGCTTCGTGAAATATTAGACAGCAAGTATTCCTTTAAATTGTATTGACTGTAACATTGTAAAGAAGGCTCACATGACTTTGGAGAGTTAATAGGACAAACAGGACACAAAACATCCTAAGTGTGCACAATCACAGCACTGACATTGCATTACTGCAAGTATTACATAAAGTTTCTTTCAGCAAGAATAAATCCTACATCATCTTGTCATGACATAATTAAGTTCTAGACCTTATCCTGGGACAACACATTCTTGAAGACATCAAATTGTGGGGTCAAAACTGGAGAAGTTCCCAAAATGACTGATTTACATGCCAAGTAATAAGAACAAGTTCAACCACATGCAATAGATTCTTTAAGCTATTGCTACTATGGTGAAACACCTGCACTTTCATTAAAAAAAACCCTTTAAAATTACCATCCCATATATTTGCAGCCTTAGTAAATGGAGTTACTGACTCTCTTCCTATTGTGAAAAGAGAAGTAACTTGTGCAGATAATTCCCAGCAACATGGGAAATAAAATTCGTACTTCACTGAACCTGAGGGACCCAAAGACACTTTCCTCTGATTACTTAACTTCTATCATGTGTAAAAAAATTGAGCCTTGCCAGTTGTTCATTGTGGGGGGAAAACTCTTCTGCTCAAATATATCCTTTCCACCCATATTTCCTAAAATGATAAAAGAATTTTAGGAAACTTTTAAGATCTGAGCAAGTTCCAGGATTCTTCAAGTATTTTCAGATTTCCCAGCTCTGAACTTGTAAATGACAAACTTATCCAGCAAGTCTTTCTACAGATGGAGAACTCTGCACTAATCAGTTGGAAGAGCAACAGAGCACATGTTCTGCTGTCATGTATGGTGAGTACAGATGTACCCAGAGCTCTTACAGAAGCAGGGGTTGGTAGAGGTAGAAAGGTAGAACAATTAACCTTGTAAGAGTTAGCAATTCAGAAACTCATCCAGACATTCCTGGCTCTCATTTTTCTATCTGGACAACTGAATTTGTGGATGGAATTTAAGCAAGATGAAAGCTATTTTTACTTTGTGCATAGAAAAATTCAACTTCAAAGTATTTGAAGCTTAAAAAAAAAAATCAAAAGCATTACAAACACTGAAATGCAGTAAAAGCAGCAGTTTCAAGCTGGTTAAAGGCTGCCCAGTCATCAGTAGTACATGGAGTTCCTTTCATTCTTCTTTTTTGAGAAGAAAAACAATCCAATTGTATGTTTACAATTCCATCACTTAGATTCCAGAAAAATAATAGCAGCCATCCAAAATAAACATGCTGATTAACACAGGTTTTGCATTAATAGAGGTTTTGCATGGAACATTGGGCTGAAGATTTCAGATTCCCTGATAAGAGGGTGTTGAATGAGGCAAACTTAACTTTATCACTGATTTTCTGGCAATAACAGTTCTTTTACCCATTTTTATGAAAAACAAACCAAACCAAACAAATTAAAAAACAAAACAACAAAAAACCCCAACACTCCACCAGCAGGCAGCTTAACCACAAACTGAATCACGCCCCCATTGAACCTAAATGTGGAGGGCCATTAAAAAAATGCAGCTTTTACTTACAGCTAAAAGTTTGTCTCCAATCTGAAGTTTGCCATCTTTATGTGCTGCCCCACCTTCGATGATTTTGGTTACATAAATGCTGTTGTCCCCAGGAATATGCTGATTTCCTACACCACCAGCAATACTGAAACCAAGACCTGCTTGAAGATAAAATCATTACTCAAGGAATCTTCCTTTTGCCTTCATTAGATTCAAATAATTATATAAATAATAATGTATCACACAAATATATAAGTTATTAGGCTCTGGCTGAAGCAATACTGGATGCCTTTTCAACTGAACTCCATAATTTTCCGGAAAGTTCTAGAAAAGATGTGACATTTACATAACTAATGAAAATTAAAGCTAAAAGATTCACTTCATGCCTTATGAAAGATGCACACACCAGAACTACAGCATCACCACTGATATTTACAGAAGCATTTTCCAACAACTACCCATATATGCACAAATACTAAATTACTTTTAATCTCACAAAGATCCTTTCTAGGTAATTCAATGAAGTATTTTACTCCAATTTATAATGTACTTAAAAATTACTAGGTATCCTCAGAAAGACGCTTTTATCATTTGAAAGAAAATACGCATTCTACAAGAACAGCTTCAACTCTACCATTCTTGTGAAACAGAAACTTTATACCTTTGGGTCCTTTTACAAGTTTGATTTCCACTATTTTTTCTGTGACTGGTTTTCTTCTTTTGACATACAATCGCACAATTGATCCCGCTTCTTTCAAAGCTTCCACTGCTTTGCTGTGTGTCACATCCCGAACATCCACTTCATTTACTCTGAGAATACAATCATTGACCCTAGAGACAGCAACAGTCACATTCAGCTGTTGTGTTATAGCAGAGTGGACACATTAGGAGCTTAATATTTTATCTATTATAAACTAACAAACACGTTAACACTTTAAAATACATAGTTATCTCCAAAATTCTACTGATTTCAAGACAATGTTCTAAAATTAATTATTAGGGCTTACTAATAAATCAAGGATCTCTAGAAAACATTTAACATGAATATTTAATGCACAGCCGAAGAGGGCACCATCTCATATGTCTTTAATTTAAACAGTATTTTGAATAGGTGTTTGTACAAACTGCCTTTTGATTAGGGCTGTAAGAGCGAAGAAAAAAATTCAGAACCTTGGAAGCACGCAATGAGCATACACTAGTTTTAACCTGTGATATAAAAAAGTCAATCTTGATTCCTGCTTTTTCAAGCAGTTTAAGTGCTGGACTTCCAGTCCATTTAACATGTTGCTGTAGTAACACTGAGCTCTCATTACACTAAGTGCACTGCCTGACCCACCTGCCACTATGATCTGCCAGATGTACCTCTGACAACAGCCAACAAGCTAAAACCGAGCTCTGAAATAATCAGGTAGGGACTAAACCCTCTAATAGATCAGGCATTTGCACATGAAATGATGGGGCAAGATCTCGACAACACAAGAGAAAAAAGATGGTCCTACCATCTATGTAAGTGGGTATCTTGTAATAATTCAGTGTCGTAATTTTTCACAGGCATAAGAGAGGGTTAATATTAAACTCAGCTATTTACAGATCAGAAAATCCACACATGGATAACAAACAGTTAACTATCCTACCTATCTAAGCTTTTACTTGAATTAAGGGCTATGGAACATATGGCATAATAAATTTATACCACAGAATAAAAAAAGTTCATTCAATTTCCTTTAACTGCAGATTTTATGGGTTTGAGGGCAGCAATTGGTCCAGTTAAATCTTTTTTATTATTTAAAAAACACTTCCTTAAGGGAAATTTATTTAACATTTAACATAGGTTGAGCAAACTATTAAAAGTAACAGAAAATGGTCTATCCACTATTTAAAAATATAAAAATAACACTTAGCAACCCAACACAGAAAGCCATCATACCGTAATCTTCCATCCTGTGCAGCTGCACCCCCGGCTATAATTTTTGTAATGAAAATACTTGCATCATCCCCAATATGTGGGTTGTCTGTACCACCTGCAATGCTAAAGCCAAGTCCTGAATTTCCCTAAAGATAGAGAGGGAAAAAAATTACATATTTCTTTTTCGAGAAAAAGATATTCCAGAACCAAATCTACATCATTTTCACTGATAACAAAAATATTAAAAGACAGTTTAAGGAGTACACTACATATATAATCCTATTTATTTGCAAAAAAGTAAGTTATGTCCTACATATATGTAAGAAGAACATAAATCATCATGTAACTGTAAGAGATATAGTTCCAACCCAAAGCTTTCTCAATGAAGTGAACTTGAGAAATTACATAAAATCTCTCTCTAATGTGCTCGATATTTGAAATTATTCATACAAACAGTTGCTCTTCATTAAATTGTTATTGACAAATTCTGTTTCCAAGACAAGCCCTAAAATAACTTGTGTCCCAGCTGTAATATATCCTCACAGATGCAGAGATTCAGACTGACATTTTTCTCTTCAAAGGTTGCCTGCCTTTACTATCAACTTCAAGACCTCTTCACCCTCTCAGAAACTACCAGAACTGCACAGGTATCAGATACAACCATTTCTTTCTGTCTTTTTGTTAACAGTGCAGCTCAAGAGAACTGAGATAGATCTCAACATAGAAAACCTAACAAAGAAATGTATGTGACAAGGTGTCACATGTAATCTCAGTATAGAACTTAATGGTATAAGTAAAAGCCTATCATAAATGGCAATAGAGGAGATGAAATCAAAATTTGTGTTACTGCTATCTGCAAGTCTACATAACAACATTAAAGCATATCTGAGAGAGCTCATTCCCCTACTTTACTCTTAATGGTCAAGGATATTAATAAAAGCATCCATTCCTACTCTAGCAACTGGATTTACTTTTTTCCTTTACATTAAATAATCTACCTAAAGAAAAAAAGAGAGTAAGAACTGGTTTGTATTGCTATTTAGCAGCATCAAGAGGTTAATTTTTCATATTAAAGTAACATAAACCCCACTTCAAAGAGTAGAGAAAGACATTTAGCATGTTACCCTTTCAAGAGTAATTTCTTCATACTCATAATCTGCATCTGTGCCATTGACCTATAAAGAAAGAAAAGTGAGACTTACAGAGAATTTTACACTTTACACGACACAGTTTGCTTGGCTGGCAATTCACTCCCATCAAATCTCAGCTGATTCACAGTGACCACTTTGCTCAGAGGGGACATGTGATTTTCACACCACTCTATATATGAATCAGAAACTCTTAGCAGAGACACTAAAGGGCAGAGGGTCTCTGCTTCTGATTGTCAGAAAGAAAAAGTGCTCTTGAGATCCTCAGGCTATACAACAACTTGAAACTGAGAAAAAAGAAAGAGAATGTGGGGTAGAGAAGAAATTGTAAGGAAGAACAGAGGAGCATTTTCTAATTGTTGTTCCACACGAAGCAGAGAAAAATCAAAGACTGATGCTTTATATCATTTCTCATGAGAAATGGGTAAAACTCTGCTAAAGTAATATTTAACAACTGTTTATATTACTATTTATCATGCTGCACATATATGCTACAGATCAATAAATTAAAATAGGGCCAGAAAGAGAAGAAGACTTCAGAAGAAAATTTTATAAAGGTAGATGAAAACCCAAATCCTAGAAAGAAGCCTTATCATCCTCAACTTAAAAAGATGCCCATGTTCTTTGCTGCATTCAGAACTAGGACAGAATCAAATACAAGAGGCAACAAAAATCAAAACTAAGGAAAATCAACTAAATATCAAATTGCTAAACATATTTCACATGTAAGAGCAGGATTTTTTTTAAATAATTAAGAAATCTTGGAACTCAAATTCTTTCCTTCACAGTTACCACCTACAACAGTGTACACACCCTGCAGCTACAGGCTATTCCCTATTTCTAACCTTTTCAGATGAAATATTTAACAAGATAAGAAAAAACATTTGTACTATTATTTTACAAAGTACCTTGTATATCCTTAAGATATTCTGTATCTGATAGTCTTCTGTACTCTTAAGACACTACCAAGGGTTTTATAAAGATAAAAAATATATGTATAGAAGACTGCATTTTAAAATCTGACAGTTTTGTAGCAGTGAATTAAAAAAAGAAAATTTATTTCAGCCTAAACAAAATTAAAATCAGGCTATTTCATTCTTCCTATGTTTATTTAACATACTTAAGAGCTCCAAAAGCTGGCAATGCCACAACCTTTATATCAAGCTCATTTGTCCCTCATTCTATAATTATCTCCCTTAATTCAAGAGAAGCCATATCCATTCCAGACATAACAGATTACCTTCTTCCTTGTGCAGTACCTCACAAATTATTATGTCCTTAATAATTTGTTCAGTGGAAGAGACACTGTGGGTTTAACACATGATATTTCTCCATTAAAAAGGGAAGAGGTCTTGACCTTCTGTATGCACAAAGCTGTATCTATTACTACACCACCACAAAAGAAGCCACTGTGCTCAAGTTTTCATAGTCACTTCATCCTTGAGCTGTTACCTGCAGGAATGACAACAGGTTCTAACTGAACCTGTCATCCAGCACTGCAATACCTGGAAAATACTTCATGATGACTGATCAGAATGCAGAGGGGTTTTTTTCCTCTTCTTTTGTATTAAATAAATAACAGGGACAACTAATCATTGCCCTATTCATAGCCATCAGGCAGAATAAAGGCGATTTCAATATATTTAAGTAGTCTTTCATTTCCATGTACAAAATTCTGTAATCCCATTTTAAAATATCATCTATGTAAACAGGAGCAAGAAAAAACCTCCACCATTTTTATATTCTGTTTCTGCTCAGTTCTACAGTTCCCATATTGGTTTTTTTTAATTAACTTCGAAATTATTTAGCTAACAAACCAAACATTAGCAGAGACAGGAGCAAAAATCTATCAAATCCCTGCCCTAGTTTATCTTTTCCAAGTTCTACAGGGATCACAGATCCACTAAGCCCCTTTATTTGCAGGGGCTTCCCCTGGATGAAGGATATTTTATCCACATGCTGTAATTATGCCTGACAAATGAAAATCTCAGCCTCCACATAATAACTACACATTAAGGTAATGTCTCAAACAAAACCAAACCGTTTTTATGAACATTTAGAGTGCTAAAACCTTAGGTATTTCCATTGCATGAAGGAATGCTTTATGAGAAGTCCAACAAAAATGGCACATTAAATATTAAAGCTTCTGCCTGCACAGTTGAAGAAACAGATTGTTCTCTGAACACTGAACCTCTGGAACGTCAAACAAATGTGTTTTGCACTGTCACACACTGGTACTCACAGAGAATTTCCACCAGCAATCTATGCTTTTTATTTTTTTTTTCAGGAAAAAACTATTTAAGGACTTCAAATTACCATCAGGATGGATGACAAAATCAAGCACTAACAGAGAAATGAAATAGGTTTTTATTAAACAGTAACAACAATCTACACAACCACATACATAAAACGTGATCTAAAGTTATAACTGCAAGGAAGTGTAGGCTTACATATGTTGGAGTCTCCAAAGAATCTGTATTCACCAGCACTGGAGGGGGATTTGCCTTAAATAAAAGAATGAAAAAAATTACAGTGTAAGAAAACACAATTTTAATTATAACTTAACATTTAATTTACTGTTTTTCTCAAAGTCCTGTTAAATGGTAGCCTCTGCCCAAGAATCATCAAATTTACCTTCTGAAACACTTGTTTCTACCCTGAACAAATTGCTTTCCTGACACAAACCCACACTTTTAGAGAAGTCTGAAATCATATTTTATATCCAAGTTCTGTCATTTATTATCTTGTTTTTCCAAAGAAAACTTGAGTCATGCTACCATTTGACATGATGTTAGTAACTCTAGTACTTATGGTATGATGTGCAGAGGTTGCTTTACCAGTCAGTATCTTAAAAACAATTCTTGGCGGATTTGATTCTCCTCTCTTCCTGTCAGGAAGATTTCTTCCCACCAACCCACAAATTGCAGAAATGGAAATTTGCAGGAATGGAATGTAGGGAAGAAAGCACCTAAACAACTGACTTAAAAAAGCAAATCCACAACAGACATTAATCTATTATACAGCAGCACATGCTTCTGTCAGAAAACTGTTATTAACAAGTCATAAGCAGGCAGAGATTATTGCTACTGAAATCTGAAATGGTATTAGAATTTCTGCAAGCCAGGAACCAGTAGAGTAAGTTAAGATGGTTTTTTTCTCTCATATTACTGCAAATTCTTCTGTGAAAAACGTTGTTTCAACTGAAAGAAAATCCATACAAAATGATGGCCTTTCTCTAAAATATTTTTAAAAACACCAGATTTAATATTTATGCATCAATTATCTGCCTTGAAGATAGGCAGCATCTGGATTGCTCTAGAAATATAAACAAAATGAACAAAGACCCCAAATACTGCTGATACATTAAGTTCAGAGGCACACAACAAAGTTAATCTCCTTATTGCTTTAATGTAGCTAAGATTTTTTAATATGTATAAAAATACATTAAATTTAAGATATTTTTTTCATCTCCTATGTATGCATATGTGTGCATGGAAATAAATTTATGCTGAAAAATCTGGTATTGAACTCCTTCAAAGATAAAATTAAGAACTACAAAAACATGAGAATTACATTAATCTATTCATACTCTCCATTTTTGTTTCATTACTATGACAGCAACAAACTTATGAAGAACTAATGATTTATAAAAGTCCCAAAATGCTAGGAAGTGATGACTCAGAAGTGCCTTTCAAAAATCATCTACCCTCATTAGACAGGAGTCCTCAATCTGCTCTCAGGTTGCTGTGTCAGAAATTAAGCCTGTGTCGTTCAGTAAGTACTAAAATCAGGTGGTATCTATGCAAGTTAACAGAGCAGACTATTAAAAGTAAAAGTAGGCAGAAAGGATGACATTTATGACTGTCAAAATGCCATCAAAGACCCTTCTCAGACAGCAATTCTCTCAGTAGAAGCATGGGCACACTTCATGCAGTATAGAAATGAAGCACTAGTTACCAGTGTTACAATAAAAAACTCTGTCAAAACAATGTTATCCCTCACAACCCTTTTCTGCCATTAAGTTATATCCCCATTTCTGCTTCAAGTGCAAGTTCTCTTAGAATAAGAGTAAATTAAAAGTAAGATCCTGTTTTAAAAAACCAATCAATTATGCATCACTGTAATTTATCGTTACAATTGCCATAATTATATTTATGGGGTTTGTGTTTTTGCTGAAACTAAAACAAGGATCACTTAGTTCAGTCATGTTCTTTTCATTCCACTTTGAAATGCATTTTTATTTAATATTTGGATTCTGTAATTGTATAATCCAATTATATTCAACAAACACAGTGCCAGTGAAAGCTGGTTTCCCATGATTTTTTTTTTTTTTTTGAAGCAGACAAGTGTTCTCCCTTTCATGTCCTAAAAAGAAGGGACAACTAGTAAAAGCAAATTGCTTTTAGTAGAGGAAGTTTATATGTGAACAGTATGTTTGAGACATAAACCAGCCAACCAATGCAAAGCCTCTTCTGTAAATTCCATGATTGTTCCTTCTGCTTTTATCTGAATTCTCCATCAAGAAGCATCAATTTACCATCATTTCTAAACACAGATAAGAAAAGCTTTGTGCCAGGTGTTCCAAAGGCACTGTCTGGACATGGTTGCACTAACCTGTCCACTTCAAATCCTCATGTGGTCATAGCCCCTCCCTAAGAAGGGAATATTTCTAAGACTAATCAAATCTGGTCTTCCTGCCGGGAGAACTACAGATTTGTGTAAACACACATCCACTAGAAATTTCACTATAAAACTGGCAATTGTAAAAATTTTAGCTAATTGTAGACACAAAAATTAACAATGTAGCAGAGACAAATATTATCACATGTTGCAAGCTGAATAGCTTGAAAGCAAAACTCAAAGAAAAAAATACTGACTCGTGTACTACAACATATTTCAGAAACATTCCCGAGAGCTTAATTGCTTTTCAAAATTAATAAATATCTGTCACCAAACAATTCCAAAACCTGACCCATCTTTACAGAAGGTGTTCACTCATCATTTCAGATTTCTGCACTGAAAGTTAAACTTACAAAGAACTAAAAGCAGAACATCATTCTGTATGTGTAGCCAATTCTAGATCATTCCATAGCTCTTCATGCTGTGGAGACACACTCCAAGTTACATGCTAGATCTTAACATTAACTCCTGTTTACTGCCTTCACGTGTCCTGACATGGTTTGGGTTTTGCTTTGGGGGGTGTATGGACATTATGGGACCTAAAGGATGAAGGTCCAGAAGGGAAGCACATTCACGAGTCAGGAATTGAGGGGTAAAAAAAATTACCTTTTGTAATCTAAATACCCCTAACAACAGTAATATTAACAAAGGGCTTTAGAACACAAGCAACATCACACATGTGCAACTGAGGAAAGACATCTATTAAGTATTTATGAGACAACATTTTACATAAAGTAAAATTAGTAAGGGTGGAATGGCTCTAAAATTACTATGTGAACACAAAATATCCTATTGCTTCTTTCCATTCTTTTGGATGCTTTTTCTTTAGTTGTTGCACAACTTACTAATTACTTCTACATGAAAATACAAATATTTTAAATGGACTAAAAGCTGCCATAAAACAAACAAAAATTAGGATGAAATTCTAGTGTATTACTAATTTAGCTGTTCGCAGTTCATCTCAAGCACGTGTGTGAGAATGCCAAAAGAATTCCAACAAAGCAACAAAATAAATTAAATAAATAAAAATTGAACAAAATTTAACAAATCAACCCCCCCAAAAACGGAATAAAAACCTGTGGTATGGTGGATGGGATGACAGTGGTCTCAGCAGGGACTGGTGGGACAGGGATCACAGGGACAATGGGAGAAGAGGAAGGAACAGCTTCTGTGGGCTAAAAATCACCAACAAAAGGTCAAAAATAATGAAAACTAGAAAAACAATTTAAAACAAACAAGATTCAAATTTAACAGCTTAAACAAATTCTGAACTAGCACATGGATTTGGAGACTGCAACTACCATGAAGACAAACAGTCTCCTTGAACTGTGGTAATGTTGAGGAACCCAAAGTAGTTCAACATGCCTGCGGACCAGCAGAATTCTGGTCTTAGAATGTTCATTAAAATAATAACCAGGAAAGCTACTGACACTTAAGTTGCAAGGGAACAAGATTACAAACAGCATTTTGAACACAACATTGACTCAAAAAATTTTGAGATGTTCACATATTGGCTGTCAACAAGCTGCCAGCAACATACACTGCTGGCAACTGTCATCAGAATCACAAGCTGAACAGCAGATCAAAGATCTTGCAACTTAGTTGTTCCAAGGCACTGTTGCCATCTTACCTATTGAAGCATAATGACAAAAGAAAATATTAAATCCTGAAAGTGAACCAACCTTCCCAGAAAATAACAGTTGGGAACATATTTTAAAAGTCTGAGATATTTTAAAATACAAAGCAACATACACCATTAGCAGACAGCAAATAAAAGAATAAAAGCAAAAAATAAAGGAATCTGTAACAGCCCAAGAACAGCAACACTTATTACATGTACATATGGTATTTCTATGGAGTTTTTTCAGCTCAAAGTCAATTTATCCAAAATGAACAGCTGGTGAAAAACATTGTTGAAAGGTGTAAGTACAAGATGTGTTTGCTATCTTGAGAGGTAATCACTCATGTCATTGAAGCACTCTTACATCTATGGACAACAGCACAATATTTGAAGTGTTTCAAAAGGAGAATGAGGGAAAATCTAAACTGGTCTAGAAAAATATTAATGTGGATTTTGCAAAGGATCAAGCAATCATTCAGCCCAGGACATGCAAAAAATAAGCCACCCCTTTAAATCTGTCTTATTGCAAAGTAAGTGGCTTCCCATGTATGTACACACTGAAAATCCTATTAATCAAAATTTCAAATAGACACATATTACAGACCAAAATATAACACAACACCAAGGCTGAAAAGCTAAGCATTAGCTCTACAGTTACAATGCCTTCAATAAGAAAAGATGAAAGCCCAGCTGCAGTTATTCTTAGATGATGACCACACACTTCCCTGATCTTTAATTTGGAAAAAAAAGCCCTGACCAAGTTGCAATGGATTTCTTTATGGGCCAAACAATCTGCACCCCTCTCTTCGCACTAAAACTCAGTTTTATTTTCCTGCAAATAACTCTCTCCTCTCTATGGGCTTCTCATTCCCAAATGCCTCAAAAATCCTCCCAAACAGTTTCAAGTATTATTTTAAAACCAATATTGTTCAAAGTCCTTCAATTCTTTCAGGGTGCAGTCCCGTAAGTCATTAGTACTGTTGTTGTATATTGCCTTTGTGCTGTTGGTTTAGTATCCACTGACTCTTAAGAGTGGCTCCCTGCTCTCCCAAGCATTCTGGCAGTGCTCCTGTTGAGTCTCCACTACAAATAGAGGAGGCAACATGAGGCCACGTGAGGAAGGAGGCAGCAACACTGGCAACCATTTTCAAAGGATGTGCAAATCCAAATGAAGGTAAGACTGTCTATACTAGAATGTTTCATGGAATATAGTAAACTGATGGCAGGCACTATGACTACTACAAGGAAGGGCAGTACAAGAAATTACAAGATTCTTATTCATCAGAAAAAGAAGACATGAAACTTCCTTATAACAGAAGAACACTGATTTCATTTTAGAAAGACACACAATCAGTATGAAAACTATTTTATGATACACCTATCTGTGACAGCACCTGAATAAACTCTAATACCACAGTTTCATCTCAATGCTCCACTTCCCAGGAATTTTCAAGAAATATTTGTAATTTCTAGGAATTTTCAAAAAATACCTTGAAGTATTCTGACAAATAAAACCTTATCCTCAAAATAACTTTAAAGATGTCTGACTAAAGCATTTAATCATCCTGGTTTAAATGGATACAAACTAGTATAAACTAGAAAGAAAGAAGCCAATCAATTAAAAGCCCTGCTTTGAATACATATGAACTACAGCACATAATTACAATACACTATTGTATGTCAGAACGCAGGACTTGAACTATAACTGACTTGAAAAGATCTGCCAGCCTAAATAAATATGCTACCACCTACAATGAAAAGTCGTTGTTACAACAGTATAAAAAAATTACCTGATATTTATCAACGTGTAAGGATGGACTTCAATATTCACATTAAAAAACATTTAAGTGGTATGTTTACAAAAGCTAATATAATAATGCCTTTAATTGATCAACCAAGAGTCCCCACATATAATACTAAGTCCAGATGTTGTGAAAAGCAAACTCATCCATTTTTTCGTGCTTAACCAACACACAGTAACTCCTTCTGTCAGGAAATACCAACTAACCTGTAGGTAAAACAAAGCTTCACACACATCCTTGAAACAGATCAACTAAGCAAGCAAATTCTATAATGCTGCTCTTTGTAAAGTACTGAAAGATACACTTTGGAAAACAAAAGGCAAGCAAACCAAGCTTTCCTCAATTCAAGAAATTATTGTAGTAGCCATTATCATACATAATGCTACCATCTTCATTGGAAAACAATGAAAGCAAGTATTTCTTTGCAAATACGATTTCAATTATTGCTTCTTTGATTTTTAGCAATAAAATACAAAAGGAAACTAAGTAAAAAGTCACTAGAAGCAGCAGGGATAGAATTATAGAAAGAAAAAATGTAACATACTTTCTACAATCTGCATCAAAGATGCACATCTACAAACACGTAGTGCAGCACCTACCTTTTCTAAAGAACAATTCGAACACGAGCCATCAGACACCCAACCACTGGCAGCTCTTACTTTTGCTGTGCTTTTTGTAGGACTCTTTTTTACACTATCACGTAGGTTTACAAATTTTCCTCTGTGTTTGGCAGCCACTGGCAACGTGGATGAACTGAAAGGTGCCCGAGTGCCCAGAGCCCACTGCGTGTGCCGGACAGGCTGCTTTGGCTGCACGTGAGCCTTTGGAGGTATTTCCATTCTCGGGCTCCTTGTTAAATCAGTGAGCTTGAACGTTCCCATTTCACTGCCATGAGCAGTCATGAAAGTAGCAACACAAACAGTCCTTCTTACAAAAAGCAAACAAACTATGGAGAGAGGAAAAAATGAAAATATTGTTTCCTGAGGAAGTTAAAAATATTATTTTTTTAAGATTATGGTCAGAGGAAGAAACCCTGCATGCTGCTTTAGCTTGTACTGCATGTTGTGTGCTCTCTCCCTCTATTTAAAGAGCACCATTGAACCACCATACAACAGTCAATTTGCTGGGCATAAATAATCAATGCAATGCACAAATTATTGAATAGAGGGCAAAAGTCATCTGACTACTACAAAGAAGCTGTGAAAGGTTATTTCTCCCACAAGCTCTTACTATCCCTTAAATTTTTTGTATTTTATCAGCTCACAACTTCAAGGTTTACAACTAGAAAATTTTAAAATTCCTCTGCTTCTCTGAATACTTCATGGGGGCTGAAAACTTTTGAATTTATAAGAAGTTTATGAAAAAAAGCATGTGCATTGTGAATGGGCAGATACATGATACAAAATTCCAACATTAAACTTTCTTTGAAAGTAAATTTGTTTGTACCATAATAAGAAGAATTACTTTGTCTTAATAATTTTAAGAGTTGTATTTCTGTGAAATAGAGCAGCACTGTGAAACCAGAACCTTAGGGTTTACACTGTTCAAATAAAGTATTTTTAAAAAATTTAAGCCATTTAAATGAACCTGAGCTTTTTATTATTAATTTTTTTGTGTCAAGGATGCATGATCTCTATATTACATTTTTATTCAAATCTTAAAAACAAAAAAGCTCCAAAATTACTCCTTTCTCCCCCCCCCCCCCCAAAAAAAATGACACAAAGAAGAGCTAGCTTGATTTAATTGTGCTGTTGAGTATTTAGCTTTACCAGTCTTTTTTAAATTCTAGAAAAAGGTACGGGTTAAAACTTAAATGTCACACTGTCCACATGAAAACTGACAGCTAAATAGAGATCCCTTTATTCCCAGCCAGGGAAGAAGCGGACTCAAGTCAGCGTCTCCCCAACAGCAGGCACACAACCAGCATTTGCTCAACTTGAGGTCAGCCCCAGCAAACAGTGTCTGTCTCTTGCCCCATGGGTCTGCTCTAGGAAAATGCTGTGGATCTGAATATCTGGTGCTGGGTATGATGAGAGTGAAGGACATCAGCCTATAGGAAACACAGCTTGATTAGGTCAGCTGTACTGTATTTGGACATCATTGAGAGAGTTCATCAGTTCACAGCATTAAAACATAATCATTTTCTCTCTTACATTACACCTTCCTGCAGCAAATGTGAATATTTAAATTATGAGTCAGCATAATGTTTTACACACAGAATAAAGAAACTGACACACAGACCTAAGTACAAACATTTCCAGTTATTTATAGCATGAATATTCAGAGAGAAATAGGTACTGACAGATGCTCCTCTAATCACTAAGAGCTGCCATGTCTCATCTTCTACCCAGAATGGATGTAATGAAGACCTACGTAACATACCATTAATGCAATATTCATAAATGCAGAGACAGGAAGGTTTCTGGCCAGTGACAGGAAACTGGAAGTGTGTTGGTCACACAATCTCAGAGTTGTGCATGTGAATGGTAGGTATGTCTTTCACCTTTGAAGCTGGAGGACTGTGTGCCACTAATACCTGTGGGCAGAGGCATCCAGGTTGTTTTGTTCCAGAAAGGCCAAGAATCTCTGGATATTTTTTATGGAATGGCAAAGGCAGAGAAGGTTAACAGTTCAAAACCAGCACATCATAACACTTTCTCCTTTTAGAAATTTTCACAAATGCATTAATACGGAGCGACTCTGAGGCACATTCTCCAGCCTGTAGGGATTACTTGGATAGAGGCTGTCTTGTTTTGAAGCCTCTGTATCAGTACCCTCTTTGGCAACAGTGTGCTAGATGGCAGCTTTTGTAGACCACAAACATTTCTTTTCCGGAGACATTCAAGATTGCTTGAGGTTTAGAAGGCTGCATTCATACCACCCATTTTCCTTGCATATCAGTACCCAGCATGATATTGTCTAATTACTAAAACGTAGAAGAGGCCAAGGGGTTTGGGGTATAAGGTTTTTCTCTTGCATACATAATAAATCCCAAAATAGGTGATGTTCCAGATTCATTAGAACATTTTATTCCCGGAGGCATCAACTCTGTTGAAAACACATTAGTGTCTTGTTTAAAACAAAATAAATCAGTTTTTAAGAGAACGAAGAAAGAAAATGAAGGCAAGGGGAAGAGATGCTGGACACCATATTCTTGGCAACTCAGTCATCTGGCTTCCTATATTGTCCTCCAAACAGAAAAGGGGAAGACACAAAGCAAAAGACAAGACAAAGGCATTCACATCTCTCCAGTGTACCTTCCTACATGTTGACTTCAGTGGCAAAACAAGGAAGATGATGCAGCAGAAGACTGCTTACAGCAAAAGTGGTTTTTTTTCTGGAAGTCCTCATGCCTTTGGTTCCTGAGGTAATATCGGTCAGATATCAATAATAATAAAAAAAAAGCCCCACAATAAAAACTTAAAGGAAATTGTAGTTCCAAGAACAACAGTCCAAGCACCAAAACACAGGCAAGGAACAAGAGGTACAGGCAGAATACCTAACCCATCCAGGGCTGTACAGTGTGCCAGGGCAGTCTCCAGTGAAAAAGCTCAAGCTGCATTGAAATTCCATGTTATGCAAATATGGAAAGTGAATACAGCATCTTTGTCAAAAGAATACAGGAAGAGGAGGAAAGGAATATATAATCTAAGTGTAGTAAAGCTTATGTAAAACAATAATAGTGTAAACAAAATCAAAACAGACAACAGCAAATAAAAAACAACACCAAAAAAACAAATAAGGAAAAAAGGAAGACAAGAATAATATTTTCAGAAAAGATTAATCAGGTACTTGAGTCACAGGGACCAGTCTGCCCAATTACATTCACACATGAGGTTAGGCAGAGCCTGCCTTGTAGTCACACTGGTAGGGAAAAAAAAACTGGCGAAGCAGCAGGACACATGTACAATCCAAAGCTAGAGAAGGCAGTTGTGTAACTTAGGCTGCACAGGTTTGGCAGATCGCCTTTTGACTGCAGAAGGCAAGTGTTCTCTGCAGACTGCATTAATTACTACCATGAACTGCTCTAATATCAAGTGCTAAGTGATTTTTCATAACCAGAGGGGGTTCGGGATCAGGTTGTGCTTTCATATTAAATACCAACTCTGAACAATTTGTTGCTAACACAAAGCTGAATCATCAGTATTTCATTCTTTTAAATTACTATATCAAAAATACAGTGAACACTCTGCAGCAATCTGTTAAAGTCCCAGTAATCTTTTCTAAGTAGTTCTTCTTCAAGAAACATTTTCTTTTCACATTTTCTATCACCCACTCAGCAGCTGAATAACAGCAAAGAAAGAGAAAATAGTACTAATATTTGATCAGCAATGTCTACTGCAAAGGTTATTTTTTTATAAGCTTTGATGACCAACTTTCATTCCTCAAAAAAAGCAATTCTAATAGCTGGAAGAATATTCCAAAAATAATTTTGTACTGCACCCTTTCCACTGCCTTCAAGCAGATACTACAAAATCAGCAACTTCTGTTAACACGACTTGACTGATGAAAACAAGCTCGTAGTCATCATCTCTTCTTGAAAGTAGGAAATAAAATATGTTCCAAACTGCACAAAACTTTTAAAGTGTCAGAAACAATTTTGATTCAATACTCAGTGACAAAGCTGAATTTAAAAGGCATATATTCTTTCTAGAAACATATAATTTAAGGTCTGGCTGTGTAGTTTTGTGTCTTTCCTCTGAAATACATCCTAGAATGCCACAAGACATGTCACTAGTCAAGTATGCTATTTTAAGAACTTTGCATCCTTCTTCCTCAAAATTGCAGAAGTCAATACTCATCTAAAAATACCTTCAGGGATTTATAGGCTGTTTTGTGGAGTCCAATGGTGGTAAGAATAAAGCACAGCTGCCATCCATCCTCACTCCTAATCCATGTTAGCTGTGTGCTGCTCAGAGCATCCAGCTCCGAGCACAGAGCTACACTAACACATCTCTGCCATATTCCTCCCTAAGTCAGTGCCAGCCTGTGGCCTTGGCAGGTCCTTTGTACTACAATGTCTCTGACTTGAGTTGGTAAAACATACATTTAAAGACATGCATATTTTTTCTGAGTGTATTTCTCCAGAACCTGAAAGAAAATGTAGCATCAAGGGCATTTGAAAACTAAACATTTTCCTACTGCCCAAAGTTTCGAAGAAATCATATTTTCCCTCTACACGTTTGGTAATTTCTTTCGTGCAAGAAAGGTTCTCTTATCAATAGACCATTACTTTGATTTTAAAATATGCTTCCCACCCAATAAACTCAAAATCACCTGTCTCCTTGCTCAGCATGTTAATGCAAGAACTCTCCAGTTGTCATATGGACACCATATCTGAGTATTTCGTACACAGTGGCTAAAAATCTCAAATTATTTAAAAAAAATTTTTACAGCTTTCAAAACACTGATGCCTAGAAATGCTATCACAAATTTAGATCATGTGTACTTCATGGGAGTAGAAGTGTCACTCAGATTTCCCTAAGCCAGCATATCTCACACTGTTTTTCAACAGTAAATTGATTTACCACAAACAAAACCTAAAAAGAGTCAGACCAGAGTACATGATAAACTTAATTAGGATGGTCTCAACCTATGGGTGGTTACAAATAAGCCTGCCTAATATTGTGCACTGATGTAAGAATGCAGAACCTTTGGTTTCCATTTTGTGTTTCTGACTCTCCTATCTCTTCAAGGGTTCTTTCTGTTCCTTGCCATGATGGAACAAAGACTGATCACTGTGGTCCCACAGAGATGAAGGGAAAAAAATCCCTAGATCTCCACCTGGATGACATCCAGGTCTCTCCAAAGAGATTTTTGGACAGAAAGCAGAACCACAAAGAAGCTGAGTCTGAAGCCTGTCAGGGTCTGCCTACATGGTGATGGGCAGGTTAATACAAAATGGTTCAACGAAAAGTTTTTGAGGACAGGCAGGATCTCTTGGAGCTGTAACATCAGTTCAGGAATGTACTAGGACAAAGATATGAAAGTTTTTCTGGATATCAGAAAGAAAAAGATGTAATCAGTCAGCCCTTGTAGATTAAAAGGACTACTCTGAATCGCTGTGACTGTACTTTACATCTTGCTTTTGTCAGAGTGAACCATGGCTCCTGAAAATCATATCTATGTGAGCACTCTATTTTAAAGACACACTACAATCATGCTAGATATGTCTAAACTGTAAGGATTATATGGTTGCTTGCTTTTGTGTTGTGGGTTTTTTTTAACTCAGTCAACAAATTGATTCTCTAACCTAGTTTCCTCCTCAAACCCCACAGCATTTTACAATGAACTCAAATGAACTTAAAAGTCTGAACTTAGAACACAAATAAATAGCTTTGAAGGGGAAAAACAGTAACAGAAGAATATCAGTGAAACCACAGATGGTGACGATGACCTGAACTGATCTGAAGACAAATCAGCAAATTTATTTACAGTTTCAATTCTTTATGGCAATCTTCAGGTATAAAAACAAACAAGAGAGGAAAATCTTCCACCATGGTTACCCAAAAGTAAAGCAGTAAAGCAGTGACAGACTCTTACCTGCTGAGGCTGTCTTAAGCAAAAGTAAAGTTTTGTGTGGAGATAAACAGACACCCACAAAGCAGAAATAGGGTATCTATTGGTTGTTCAATGACTAAACATTTCAGGTGCTAAGAATCTCACCCAAATACAAGTAATAGTCTGAATAGAACAAAAGTTTCAGCAGCCAACCTCTCCTCTCTGATAAGTTCTAAAATTGGACCTTTGCAGACTTGCCTTTCTGTCCACTTCTTACATGTGGTATTCAGAAAGATTCATCTCAAACTATTTTTTCCTGACACATCTCTCAGAGACCGAGTTGAACCTCTGTCATATTCCAAATCCTTAACATAAAAAATGTATACAGAGTTCATATTGATTTTAATTCAGCTAATTTTGGTTGGGGTTTTTTTTCAAAACCTAACCAAGTGTCTAGCAATGAACCCTAGGCAGCAGGTTAGTCATCTGTATTCACCAAGTACCAGCACTCTAAGCTCAAAACCGATTTACAAGGCTCCTCATTAAGTTCATAAGTGTTATTGAAAATGAATTTAATGCATTTAATTTGCAAGTTAAAGCAAGACCTAGAAAGCTCCTTTTAAATAACATCAGCCTCAAGAATACTAGCTTTCACTATAATGCTAACTCATCCACAAAAAGCCCAAGCAGGGGTTTAGCATAAGAAAGAACCCAGACAAAGTAAAAATGTGCTCCAAGACTTCATTACAGAAAAATAATGGCAGCTCTTGGGTATCAATATTTTAGCTTTTGAAATTCACAATAGAAAGCATATGCTGTGCTAGGCAAAGGAAATGTGATAGACTGTTCAGTCCTAAAAACATTAAAAATACAATGATAAAGTTTGGGTACTGTTTAGATGCTTTAATAGACGCAACACTTACAAGCTCTCAGAATACATAACTTGCAATCATCTCTAAATTATTAGGGAAATAAGTAAACCTACACAGAATGCTTATTTTGTATTTATAATTCGTTCAAATATCAAGGTCATCCTATTCCTATCTAGCTGTGATACTGTGAAGTGATCTCTCTCTAATACTAGAAATGCATCAGTTAAATGTCAAAACTATCTCACTCTTCTTCACCAAAGTTTTTTTGTTACTGATTTTTTTGAGTAAATCCACCAGAGCTATTATTCATAACATGTAAAAGTTATGCATGTGATCCTCATCTTAGCTAATGCATGATCTGCTTGTGTTTTTAGGATAAGAAACATTCAGGTTCAGTTACTTACAGCACTCCACTCTTCTCAAAGTACTTAAGGGTACAGTCTTAAAATAAGGAGTCATCTGAAGGAATTCAGTGAATCAGAGATATTTATCTTAAAATGGGAGATTCTATTTATTATTTTATTGACAATTGTATTATTCTGTGAGCAATTATCTGTCCAAAAAATATTTGTTTAAAATAAGCCAATTTGCCCTAAAACCCTAAGCATGAGCAGAACATCATTTACCTCATATTAAACCACAAACAGAGAACCACACCAGGAAAGTCATCTATAAGAACCCATTAATTAAAGCCCATTACATTTCAGGAGATAAATGTCAGGAAAAAATGAAAAAATAATTACTTGATTTACACATGAAGTAGGTTGATACTAAATTCACTCCTTACTTCATTTACAAAAGGTTTCATATTCAAAAGGGGTAGAAGCATTTCATCTTTACACCTGCTGAATTCTTCCCAAACATACACTACAACTTTCAGTACAGTTCTGATGGATTTTGTTGCCATCCACAATTACCAGCTAGGTTCCTCATCTGATTTTACTCATTCTTACACCACAGAGCCACTGGAAGTTCCTCAGGTGCGCTTGCATGACAACGTGGAGTTATAATAATACGTTGTCAAACTAAGTATCATTATACAACATACCCAGTGTCAAACACTCACAGCCTTCAGCAAATTAAAGTACTGCAAGAGTTAACAGGTTTAAACCCTAGAATTAGTTTAGAAAACTGTCACTCCACAAGTAAGTAAATGCTAATTATTTTTTTTTTTAGGAATGAATACAGCTTTATGCACCCTTGCAATGGAAAAAAAGGCACTTGTGCATCATTTTAAGTTTACAGGGTTGACTACAAACAATGTGTCTTTAAAAACAAGGTTAGCAGATAAATTGACTTTTTGTCCACAATTATCCATAGGCATTTTATCTGGATTGTGGGCTAATTGCACCATGGGAACACAAGTCAGATTTGATTCGTTTATGATCCATAGTGACCCAACCCCAGCACGGATCATCCATACCTTGCTGGAGCAGAAGCTGCTGAACCTCTTGAGCAGAGCAGGAAGCCTGAGATGTTCTATATGGCTCCAGATAAAACCAACCTGCTGTCCTTGAGAGATGAAGCTAGGCAAGGTTTGCTAAAAGTGGAACTAAAATGGAGATAACTAAGTTCTCATGTATCCAGACTGAGGGCAGAAGTCATAAAAACAGTTCCCTGCAGTTTCCATAAGGACTCACCTGTTCAGTACGAAGACACAGGAGCCAGAGGGTGAAGTTCAGCCCTAAAATGAGGTGGCAAAATCCACGTGGGAATACAACACCATAGTGACTACCACATGGCCCTGCAGAGGTCAGATCTAAGGTGCAAGACTCCCATTCTGTATCAGCCAGGGGATACCTGGGATGATGAAGCCAGCATTTTGTGCTGGTATCAAACTGACCAAAATGTCCATTTTGTGTGGTACTTACTGTCCTTATTCACTGTGCATGAAAGAAATATTAACTACACTGACCTGAAAAAATAGTGGGTAACAATAAATATTACAAGAAGTAGCTTAGGTTTGTCAGACTACTTTAAAACACATGAAACAAAAGTAAGCTTTTCATGAGTTATTACTTAGTCCATTAAATTTTGGTCTAATTGTGACAGGATACTAGTTTACACTATGATTTTTTCCCAATTTCTAGCTAGTTAAGATAATTAAAATGACTAATCTACAATAGAATATTTGAAGTCTTCAGAAAATAAATATTCCAAATTCTTCATTACAAAAAAAATCTATAGAAAGGACTAAGACAAGGAATTTGACTTCTGAATCTATGATTCAGGACAAGCAAAACAGGATTCATCAAACTCAACATCACAAATTTTAAAGACAATTTTGAAGATTCATTTTATATAATCTCTCTCTAACACCAGCAATACTACACATTTCTACTAATGATTCAAGTCCTTAACCATTGAGAAGCTAATAGGCATCAATTAAATCTTTGGATCAAAAACAGTCTAAAGGAAAAAAAAAGTGAGGTTATGGCCTGAATTTATTTATCCTCCTACCACAATTACTGAAAAAGCACTTTCTCCATTTTCACATCCTCAGATCAACAAGAAACCAGGCTTAATGCACCTTTACCCACACTTAAAACAGTGGTGAGGCCTTGGGTGAAGCAGAGTGTCAGACTGACTTTGACAGGTGAGGTTCAAAAGTTTCCATCCACTCTTAGGCCAGTGCCCAAGCTGCTCCTTGCCCAGACTGGTCCAACAGACTGGGCCTAATTGCCATCTGCCTCTTTGGAGTAATGAACTAACATAAAATAGGGTCAACAACAGAACAGAAAAGATTAATCTGTCTCTTCAATCCAAGAGAAGCCTATTTACTTAAAAAAATATCCTGAATTCTATTTCCAACATTGTTTTGCATTAAAAAGCTTTGAACAAAATGCAGAAGAACAGGTCCCATAACCTCGACTCTCCTCCCCTCATTAGGCTACAAACAAGCAGAAGCTGTTCTTTCACTGTTGAATCCTTGCCACTACAAGAACACTGGCCAAGCCCATGGGAACTCAAGGACTCAGGGTTATTAAACATACAAGTCATCTCCAGCTCCTGGAATCTCTCCACTGCAACAGGCGGAAGTGTGACTGCCCTCAGAGGAAGCATCACAGCTCCTGGGCCTGGGTTTATACTCTTCCTTAACCCTCTCCTCTGGCTGCCACTGAAACCAGGGCAGCAGCTTGACAGACGTACCAATATTTTTCTTCTGCAGGTTTTTTTTTTCCAATAGGCAAAAAAGTAACCAGAAAATTGTATTTTATAGGGCATTCTACTTCACCTGATTACGGTTGGTGAAGATGAAGGACAAAAATTAATAAAATTTGAGTACTGCAAGAACATAGGTAAAAATGAGCAGGTGAACAGGGTGAAACAAGTGAAAAATTAACATTGAAAACTATGAAAGAAGAAAGTGGACTAACAGATATGTATAAATAAATTATTTAAAAGTAACGTTATAAACAGATAGCCACTTTTGTGCTTTAAATTCTAAGAAACGGAAAACAAAAATGTCTATTTTATGCTGGTTTCTGACACTCAAACCCAAATTAGAAACTGTCAAATAAGTTTTTTTAAGTCCTGTATTACCTCAAATTGTGATAGCAATAATGTATGGTGTAAAAATCAACACCAGACAAAAGCCAATCTGCCAGCACTCCTGCCAGTTCCCAACTGCATTAGAATACAAGAAGAATATTCTGTGCTTTCAAGATGGAAAATGTTACATCTACTTAGAAGATGGCATAGCAAGTTAAAAGAAAAAAAAAAAAAATAGAAAAAAAGTATTTCTAATTCAGACAGGCCTTAGGGCAACAGCTGGGAATTTACTTGTTACTTGTATTGTTAATCACATTCTCTGAAACTATTCATCTAACCACTAGTCCTTTCCAGGTGCATTTCAAAATTAATTCCTGCCCCTCTGACCATTTCATGACTGATGCATCACCCAAGGGATGAATCCATCATATGGCATTTTCTTAGGAGACTTGGAGATTTCTAGGTCAGGTGATCATGGTCTCTGAGTGACACACAGAAGCCACAAACTGACATTCCATCTCCTGCATTAACCTTGAACCACTGCCAGGCTTCCAAACATCCTCTGGATGCTTATTTAGGATTTTTTTTCCTAATGCATTTTATTCAGGAACATCAAGTAACACACTGCCCTAGAGACAGAGATAAATGATTTTGATAGTTCCTGTCCCTCTTCACTGAAAGAAACAGTCTTCCACACAAACAGTAGAAGTTGCCACAGTGGATGAGAGCAAAGGCCCAACTGGTCAAGAATCTCACCAGCAGTAAAAACTGACAGATGGGCAAGTAGGAATTAGACATATGCCCAGTAATTTTCTCAGAAAACCACCTCAGAACTTGATAGTTAAGGTCTTCCTAAACCACTCTCTGTAATAGCTATGTGCCACCTGTTCTTCACAAATCCATTTAACTCCACTTTTAAGTCATATTCTTTTTGAACCTTCAAAAAGAGTGTTTTGTCCACAGTATTTTGTCAGTAACTTTCAAAATTTTAGAAGACATTATACAGGACAGTTGTAACAGATTTAGAACTAGCGAATTATTGCAGAATTTCTAATTGAGAACATTCTTATTTCATTTTTATTTTATAAGTCTTCCCCACATTCTCTCTCTTTTTTTTTTTCTGGTTTATTTTTAAATTAACTGTCCCTATAGGTAACTAGATTATCCCTCTTAATACTTTGCCACCTTTTTACTTTTGCTGTATCATTTCTAAGATAAGGGAAGCAGGACCCACACAAAATTGAAAATACAGATAGACAAACAGTCAGATCATGTTCTGTTATTCTCCACTTCTTTTATAATACCCAACATTTCATTTTCCATTTTCATTACTGTACTGTACTAAGGCAATGTGTTCAGAGAACCATCAGACAACTCCAAAGCCTCCTGGAATAAAAATACTTCGTTTGTAGCCTATCACTATATGCACATACACAGGATTATCCTTCCAACTCTGTACATTACTGAATGAGAAACAATGAAGTTTTGTGCCCTTTCGCTTTTATCTGCTATTTTCTGCAGAATAATAAAAATAATAAAATTTTTATTTTCAGGTTAACTAAACTATAAGTCAAAAACATCAATTATGCCTGTGTCTCAGTGCTTCCCCCTTATCATTCACAGATAAGAGCTTTGGAAACCCAGTCCCAGTTGAAGGGACCTGTTTTAATCAATTGAAAAGCCTACAAAACATCCTTCTCCTCTATCTCATGGCACCACTGTTTTCCAAGATTTCTGCAATTATAATGACATTTTGATGACCATATGTTCCCATGTAAATTTTTATCTACATATTCCCTGTTTTCAAAGCGTGGAGAATCTGCAAGTCCTTATTTTCCCTTTACAAAAAACAAGCTGACTTCTCTTAAAAATATCTGTTTATCCATCTATTGGTTAATTCTTTTTTAATAATAAAGAATTTCCCAGTTTATACCATAAGGAAATCAAGGCCTCCTCAGCTGTACAGAGAGTACAGCTTAGCTCCTTTTAAAAAAGGCATCACATTAACCTTTTTTGTTTGTTTGTTTTAGGAATACAAAGACATTTTAAGCAAAAAGGTCACACACAATGTAACAGACAGTTCAGCCAGGTTAAACACAAGTTTCTTAAGAAATCCTGAATAAATGTCATCACCTATTGATCACCTGTGCCTCAAAACATTCCTCTAAATTCCATTGGCACCTGAACCTTATTGTTTTTAATACAGTAAAATGAGTAACAGGAACTACTCCATGTTCAAAGGTGGGACAGCCCAGCCTAGTTTTTTGCTTGGAGATAGATGTGTAATGCCAAAGCAGATGCCTATCTGGGAATATAGTCTTAAGTCTATACTATCACCATCTTGATCAGCAGTAATTAATGGTCAATTTGCATTGCCCTTGATTTAGCATCTAACTGCAGAAGTGCTGCTCTGTAACAAGGCTTAACCTGCTCAAATTCAAAGAAGCTGTACACAGAATTTTCTCCCACAGCATTCATCTTTTTACATTATAGAGTTAAAAGAAAATTAAAAACAGTAGTTAAAGTGGAATGAAAAAAGTTTTTTAGAAATATATCAATTCTTTTCCAGCAGTTTACAGCTCCCAAAGAGCAGTTTAAAGTCATTATAGCAGATGATGGATCAAAGACTGTGATGTATTTTGACATTTTCAAGCAGAAACTTTGTCATTATGCTTTTTATATAGGAAATGCTAATTTATTACCTTGATTTGGCAATCTGGCTTATTATGTTAATATCATTCTTCAAAATTAAGTTTTCTATCTGACTTGGAATTCAGATGTAATTTCCTACTAAATAAATAAGCTTTCTACTTCCTGAAATTTACCCCTACATATTTCTAGTCTGTGACCATCTCCCGACTTTCCTTTGGATGAACTAAGCAGAGGTTCTTAAGTTTCTCATTATAAAGCAGGTCTTCCTAAATATCATCCACAGTTATAATCCCTTTTCTGAACGCTCCAAATGCATCGGGATCCCTTTTCAGGCCATGACTGTGACTCGCGGAAACCAAACTCACAACGTAGGCCTCGTTATGAGAAAGTGTGTTTATTCTGCGCAGGGAGCGGGGTTACAGATCCATTCCAAATCCCCCGCTCCCCGATCACATGACTGTCCCGGGCTTATATCCCCCTCCTGAGTGACAGCCGTCACACAGCTCGGATTGGCCCCTCTTGTTCCAAGCCCACCCTCTTCTCCACCCCGTCCCTTCGAGGGCTGGGCTTTCGTTGCCATCGTCCCGTCGCAGACAGGCACACCCTCCTCTTCTAGGAGACCTTGAGATGTTGTTCCAGGCTGTTGTGATGTCTGGTTTTCGCCGTCTCTGTCCCCCTTATCTGATGTTCGTGTCTGGTGTTTACAGAACTTGCTCTATCCTAGCCCTGTGTCTCAGCAGGGCCCTGACTTCTCTTTCTAACCCCAACTCAACTGGTTACCCTACACACTACAGAGGGAATTCAGAGTTCTCCCTCTCTCCAGTGGGAAAGGTAACTCCCTTCTCACCTGCTGCATCAAACTGGGTAGTCAGATACTGTCAGTTACCTAAGAAAAACAGCTACAATTTACTTACTAAATTAAATTTGCTTTGAAGTAGAAGCATACACCAGAAGCTCAAGGAATCTTTACTCCCCTCCCTACTCTGTTATGAAAACCAAACACTAATACCTGGGAGGAACATAACACAGGATCCTCAAATGACTTCCACAGGCATTAGTCTTAGAAAAACAATTTTAAATAAGCAAATACACACACTGTGAGGAGGACTGACAAAAAGAATAAAGGAGGAGAGACTAGAAGATTCATTCAAAATATTTCCCATGGTATGGCAGTTTGCGCTAAATACTACACAAAGCAGTGGGAAAAAACTGAAGATTTTGTCAGAGAAAAATCCTGTACGATACCTGCATCCCATTAAATATCTGAAGTCTTATTAGGTTGACACAACTACATAGTTACTAGTCTCCAATAAAAACACTACGACTAACTTCCACACAGTTTAAAAACCATTGGCAACTTACCAAAAAAAACAAAAAAACCCACAACAAAAAACCCTCTTAAACTGACTACAAGGATATGAAAAAAATCAATAACCACTTCTATTTTACCAGTGTCCTGGTAAAATTTAAACTATTTTGTCCTGACTTTTCTTCTTTTCTATGAAAAGTATGTATAAGGTGATCTGTTTTTATTGAAGCCATTGCTTAGATGTATCATTTCGTAAAAAGAGACTGTTGCAAGGCACTAGACTATACACATGAAACAATTTAATGGAGCAAAAGACTGAAAATTCATAAATGCCAAGATCAGCTTACAAGAGAGAAAATGAGTCATAAATGTCTGTTATCCGTCTGGAGAACACGTCAGCTCAACTACATCCTAATGTGCAGTTAAACACCAACAGAAAGGGAAGAACAGCAAATGCACAACAGAAACAAGCTGTGGAGCAAGCCTGATGTATTAGAGAAATGGGTTATAGGCAGTGAGATGGAATTCAATACTGACAACAAGTCACATGGAATAGCAATAAATGGCACAGAGACACCCTGAGGAATACCCAACTGGAAAACAAGTCCAGAAGCACTCTGCTTGGTGGCAAAGGTTTTTTAAAATTATACAAGAGAGACAGAAGAGAATCCTTGCGCTGCATTGGCTGCAGTCCTTCAGAGTGATTTTTTGACACTGAGCCTTGTATGTGCATCCTCAAAAATCTGGAAGGGAGGCCAGTAACGATCCAAAGTACACAGTGGTATATTTTAAAAGATACTGTAGCTTTCTGAGTATATCAAAGAGTAGGCAATTTTTTTCCTCTTTTTTTGTCATGACAAACTACTTTCAGGGAGAACATTGACATGATTAATTTTGATTTGTATAGAAATGACTGTTACTAAATGCTATCTTGGGCAAAACCAGAAAAGGCAGGTTCTCAAAAGGTACATTCAGGATTCAGGAAATACTTGCTAGGTGGTGTGGTATTAACAAGTCATCAAGTCTCAGTACTGAATCTGGCCCCTGGATTACATTTTCTGAGCTTCCTTGACAGATGGCACAAGGTTATCAGCCTTTGCTGTGAAATAGGAATGCTCCTATCCATTTTGTAAGGCATACAATGGAGGAACAGTCCCAACTGATCAGAAAGATTTTTCCTGTATTCTAACTGGAGAAATCTGGAAGTGTTCCTAAAATCATCTACGGAACTATGCAGTCTTCACTTGAATTAAATTTGGAAAGACATATAAGAAACAGGACTAAAGGAAGAATCCCTCCTCAAGGGAAGAATGAATCCACTGGGATGCCTCTGTTACAGAGCCATTACATGATAAGTAACATGTGAATGATATGCTTATACTAATAAACAAAAATGAGGCACTTCATTTCAGTTGCACATAAAATGAAGAGGTGAAGGTTTTCCCAGCATTTTCATCTTTTGTGGATCTGTCAAAGTAATTCAAAATTAAACTGTATTGGAAATGCTTCACAAAACGCTTGTGCTTCAAGTTCAGGAAACAGTAGCATTTGGAAATTAGTTTGAACTCTCTCACAGGGACATAAGTGAAGAAACATTCTTCACTCAGCCTGTCATAGCCCTGTGATGGCCAAAGTTGTGTGCGTGGCCCAAATAGGCAGGCTGAGTCAAAGAGTTCATGCCATCTTTATAAAGGGATCTACAGATATGCACATCTGGCATTTGACAGCAGCTCCAGAAGGCAGGCTTGCTTCCATGCACTGAAATACCTGGGAGGATGACCCAGTGCCCAGGTGCAAGCCACAGCAATATCCAGTACTATGTAGGTCTCAAAATCTAACAGCAAAATAGAGGAAAGTGATGTCAAGAGAGGGTAGAAGAATTCATATGAAACAGGGGTCACTGGTGATTATGTGATGATAAAAATCCTACTAGGAAACTCAAACGAGGATAGAGAAGGAATAGAGAAATACAAATTACCTATCAGGGACTAGGAATTTACTTAACACTGAAAACTAGAAAAAAATTCTGACAAAGATAAAATGACTCAAACATTCATACAGAAAACTATAGAAAACGCTTTAAAAATAAAGAAAAAATAAAAGGTCAAGAATCTATCTGCTTAATGAAAATTTTAAAAAGTAATTGTTATTCATTGAGACAAATTAAAACTACCTCATTTTTTTGGAACACAGAGGAAAGAACTGGCCCCAACAGAGGTTCTAGGAAAAAGAACTAAATCCTTCTGAAAAGACACTGCATAGATAGCATGCACACACAGATATCAATTTCTTTTGTTTAACAAACAATTTCTGTCCTGTGAACACAAAGTTTACCATGACTCTGAGCTGGGTATAAACCCAAAAGTCTATTAAATTGCACAAGACATCATACCATGTCAGCTCCCAAACGTGGACGCAGATCATTCTAAAAGATAAAGTCGTGTTTTCTAAAAGCATCCAAGAAGTTTCTGTTAAATTAAATTATTCAAAGTTAAAGAAACATCCTGCACGTTCTTAATCATAATTGAGAGTGCTCTTGATGTTGCAGTCCAAAATAGAAGAACAGGAAGAAGATGGTTTTCACTTTGGATTCAGTAGTTCCATCAGACAGTAATTTAGTTAATAATTGTATTAACTGAAACATGTACAGCAGCTTTGGCAGCAAAACAGAAATGCTATACCACAAGAGCCCTGTTCAGTAACCTGACAGCTGGTGAAAGACAGACTGGCCTTTCAAAACACTTTGTCAATCAATACAAGCCTCAACTGAGAGGGCAACTATCACAATATAAAATAAATTAGCAAAGTTATGTAACAGCCCTAAAGAGTCCTACCTCTTTCATAGGCTTCCGTGCACTTGGCTTCACACAGACAGACCCTGTTGGTCCACCTGAGTTATTAGTTGAAGGCAATGGATTAAGATGGGATCCAGTGCCTGCCTTGCCTGAAGATTCAGTGTCTTGGGCACAGTGCAGACAGAAAGTCCCCGTAGTAGCAGCAGCACTCCAAAAGCAAAAACTTCTGTGTCTCCTCCGTCTTTGTTTACCAGATTTCTGACTCATTCTGGAAAAAGTAGTTTTCTTGAAGTACAATGAAGGAGAAATACAATGAAGAAATTCTGTTATCAGCTCTGACCGAGACAGAGCTGTGAGACAACAGGTGAGAGAAAGTGGAACCTAAACCCCTCTGGCAGGAAGCAGTGCCTGCAGGTGGCTGGAGCACCGGTTCAGTTCTCATCACCACTGCTGCAGGTGATTAACTGAGGTCACAAACTGCACATGCCAACACTGCAGTCACACACATGGGCTTGGGAAGGAAGCAGCACATCCCAGTCACTGCACAGGCCACTTGCTTGACTTCAGGAAAGGAGGACCATTGGCTACAGCAGGGAACCAGCAAGATCCTAACAAGTCTACATGATATTACGTGAGTCATATCAGATATTCTTAAGATGCATTGATATTGATACTATTGTAAAACTGCTTGTGTCAAAGAAACTTCAGTCTTGAGAAATGTCCTTCTCTACCGGACATAGAAAATGTTTACAAAATGAACCAAAGGTTCCAGAGACAGTCCCTTAATGCTCAAGTGTAAACTATTACAATTTGCTACTTTTTAGCCTATTGATTGGAAGGCACATTAATGCATTCCTCCTATAGAATAAATTCATACCATTTTTATCTCTGTTACAATGCCATTTTACAGAAAATGCAATCCGTGAAAGAACTAAGATTTGTAAAATAAATTCATGCTTTTACAAACATATGATGCTACACAGCTAAAAATCGAAAATAAGATAACTTTGTACAGTTTTCATGTTTCTTGTTTTCATGTTTAAATTTCAGAAGATGCTTTCTTACAGCAGAAATCATCCAAAGCATGTACTATTTAGAGCTGCTTTCTCATATCTTCATCACAATATTAGCTATAATATATAAATATTTAAATACACCAAAATATAGAAAGGATTATAAATATCACTCTAAAAAAAAATCAGTTGTTGCAAGAAGTACAATAAAAGGGGAATTAGAGTAGACATCTGATTTTTTTTTTAATCATTACCTTTTTAATGCATCTTACAATGCCTCTGTGTGGTTATGTGATTAGAGATAGCATTTCGTATGTGCTAGAACTGTGTCCATTATTTCGAGTGACTTTGAAAGCAGCAGTCTAGGATTACTGACAGAGTAAAACTTTCATCAAGATTTTAAAAAGATACAAAAAGTCAAGAAATGACTGGACTCCAGAAACTCAGAAAACAGTTGATAAACTCTGAAATTTAAAGTTAAGTTTTTGAAATGAGTAAGTGGAGTTAGGAGAGGGGTTTTGCCCTTTCCCCTATATTCTAAAACATGTCCTAGGAAAGAGAAGTACAAATAAGCACAGCATATTCAAAGAGCAGAACAATATTTCAGTATCAAATATCAGAAGTGTATCATACTCGGTGACATGCTAAGAATAACCTCTCAATGCATTGCTGAAGAACCAGCTTAATGACATGAGCATTTCAGACAAATCAGTTTCTGGATTTGTAGCAAAACATGGGCCAAATGCTACCAACAATTAAAACACTTTCTGAGACATGATAGCTGGATTCACTGTCAAAAGTAGGAGTTTCTGAGAGCTTTGGAAAGACTTCAGGGAAACAAGCAGTGCCCTGGACACAGATTATCTTCACTGATGCAAAATGCATATCTCTTGTTAGAGTAGCACTTCAAAGTACCCTGTATTTTGCATTTGCATAAGCATGTATTTACTAAGCTCATGCCATAGTTACTCATCCTTGTGAGTATAAATTTGCTGCATGTTTGGTTTTATCTTTAGCTTCCATTTTATACCATGTTAGGTTTTTATTACAGAAATCAATAAATTTGCTGACTAAAACTGAAAGACCAACTCCCAATCAAATTCCTTAATTCCTCTAATTGAATGCCCAACTCCTCATCGCAGGGAATGAGAAGAGAGAAGGAAGAAACATGAAAACCCAGTTTTCTGGACTCCTAAAGGAGACTAGTGTGAGTAGTGGAGCACAATGCATTTGGGCACACATGCATTCTTTCGGGCAGAGACCAAAAGTGATGACTACAGCAAAAAGTAGTGCTACTGTATCCACCACCAACTTCACCCTTGCTTCTTTAGGATACAAGTGCCTGCACTCCAAAAATACCCTACTTCAATATCTAAACTCTTCTTTAGGAAATGTATTCTTACCATGTTGCTGGGGCAAGGGTGATCCAAGCAGGTCCCAGAGAAGGTCAGGCATGTGCAGCCCCATCTCCAGGAGCTGTTTCCCTTTCAGTGGTAATGGAGAGAACTAAGCAAGCCTTCCAAACTCAAGTAAACGAAGGTACAAACAAAGCTAAAACTGAGGGGTTGTGACAGAAACAAGGGGAAGCAAGAGACCAGTACTTACAAAATCAATTTGATGGCTTTTAATCTGTTAAAAATCATGATGTCACAACACTAAGGCTAAATAAAGCCCATGATCTCAAGCAGAATTTCAACAGACCGGGTTAGAGAAGAACCTCACATCTAATTTTTTCTTTGGACTCCACAAATTGGATTACATTCAAATGGTAGGGATATATCTCAAATGAACAAATAAAAGACATCAGGACTTTTCAGAATATTACAACAAACCGACAAGAACTGAAAAACAACATTGCACCACAATGAACAATCTCCAAATGTCTTTTTCTCTCCCTGAGGCTAGAACAGCTGCAATGGGAGGATAAGGTATGAGCACAGTACAGTATCTTTCCAGAGGAAATGGCTTCAAACAGCTCTATGTTTTCAGTGCATTATTTCTGAATATGCTCATTAAGGCTTTTTTAGCAACCACTTAAAAATATTTTATACTTTTCCCCTCCATCTGGCCATGAACATGTATAAGCAGTTCTCTTTAACAGAAGAATTGTCAGAGCTATGAAAAAATTTGGCAGGCTCTCACAGAGGTAAGGTATCTTTATTATAGCAGAAGAACAGAACAAACACTGGGATATTTACAGAATCACAGTTTCAGTTTGAAGAGATCTCAGGATTTTTAACTGGTCCAACCCTCATTCAAAGCAGAGACTATTCTATATTTTATTTATCAGTAAATTTCTAGGCTTGACTAGTCAGTCCAACTGCCAGTTTCAAGCATTCCAACAGAACTTTTTCAAGCATTAAAGGTAATACTGTATATTTTGACTAAAAAAAAAAAAAATTAACAGCACTTAAAATCTGTTATGTGTACCTAATGCATCACTTCCAGTTGTGCAATTAGAGAAAGTCTGTCTTCCACATCATGTACATTTGTAACAGGAAAGTGAGAATCCCCCCTCTACACTCTCCTATACATTGTTTACTCCAAATTCATAAGCAAAACCCAGATAGCAATCAGCAGACTTCAGAGGAATTCACAGTTTATCATCTTTGAAATGCTACCAACAGATACAAATTATCCTAACAAAATTACAGTGTCTGAGGATAACAAATTTTTCCTTTTTATACAAGTTTATGCAGTTTTTCAGGTTAAATGCCATCTGGACTAACAATGAATTGAACTTGACATTATGCAAAACAAATGTAATCTCACATCTTTTAATAATACTAACATCTCAGCACTGTTCCATAGGTCTTTCTTCATCATATTTACCAGAGATACTTACTTTCTAAGGCAAATAAATTTAAACTCCTCTCAGTATCAACCTTAAGAACTCATCTCAAAGACACACTCTTGAGATTTAGATTGCTTGTTTTGATCTGACTTTCAGTGATGATTAATACAAACATCACTTAAAGCAGATAGAAGGTGAAGTTAAAAAATCTCATGTTTTTCTTACAGACTATTAAATGTACATTCTGCTTGTAAGGAAGGCATCCATTCATCTCATTTATGAATTATTAGCAGCCAAAAAACCTAGAAAGCTGTTACAGACTAGAATTTGATATGTTACCTAGAGTTAAGGTTCTAAAATATTTAATCCTTTAGATACAATTCCTTAACCATTAAATAAGTTTTCTTTATTTGATTTGACATCTTGCTAGAGCTATAAATTGATATTTCTTAACTACGTTATCCCCCTCCAGAGCCAGGCAGCAGAATGCAAAGAACGTTTTTTAATATTTCAATATTTCATTAAAGTATCTCATATTCAAACTTGCTGGAGGCTCATCACTTGCAAAGTAACTTAAATAAAAATCAGAGCTCATTCAGTGTTTCCATTTTCATGCTTTAACGCTAGATATTATACAGAGCCTTGTGAAATAGGAAAATGGAAGCAGACAGAAAACACTACTCATAAATAAGAGATTATATGAAATCATGCATATATAAATAATTGCTATTTCTGACTAGCAAGTAACCAGAAAACATGCAGACACAACCATTTTAACAAGTGGCATATTACCTGGGTGGAGCTGGCAGCAACAGAAATGCAGTCAATGAAACCATGTCTCCGAGTGAAAAATGCCACTATCTGCTGCCACCGGGAAGGCTCATTCCGCAACTCATCTGTTGAGCCTTTCTTTGCCCACTGCTTCTGTTTTGGGCCTACAGAGCTGTGGCTTGAGCCAGTGTTGCCTCGACTGGCACGAGAATAGAGAAGTGTGTTATTTCCGAAAATGTAATTCATCTCTGCAGCTCTGCAGGTGGTTGCCAGGCAGTCTTAATTCCCTACCAGCTGCTGAGTGGTGAATGAGCAGGAAAAAAAAAAAAATGCAGATAGAATTACAGCAGCATCATTTACTAATCAGGAAAACAAAATTCTTGCTAGCTGATGCTATTTTTCTTCCAAGGCGTTTCACCCTTTACATCCCCTCTCTACCTGTGACTACAGTGATGAGTACAATCCTGAGCAATTTAAACGAAAGGGAAAAAAAAAAGGCAAGTAAAGGTTTTTGCTATTTTTCCTTTTCGGAATCCACAGGATTAAAACCTTGCTTTCTCTTTCTAGCTGACAACAGATATTTAAGAGAAACTGGGTAGCAGGTACAGCACAACGTTACAAATTCACAGCTATGAGGATGGTGGTGGATGATAACAGCTACTGGGTGGAGAAAGCACAGATCAAAAATAACCAAGTTTCAATCACTGCCTGTAGAAAGATCCAATAGCATCTTTTCACTTCCTTGCTTGCATAAATTATGAACCTGAAGCAAACAAAAGATGAAGCACACACTGTTACTGCACTTGTTCACTGGTTCTGTCTTTCTGAACACATTCCATAGAGCAACAGGACTAACATCATGTTCAAAACAAATATTTAAGAACCAACTGTTAGCTGCTCTCTACTTGTTTTTTCCCCTTCTTTAGTGCATAAAATAACTATAGAGGTAGGGAATCACAGTGCCCCAAAACTGTTGTTTTGTGTTGGGTATCAGAGGATGTCTAGTGAGGTTGTTCTGCCATGGTTTTGGGTTTTTTAATCAGCAAGAAGATTAGAGAAACTAAGATTAAACACTCAGTTGTTCTTACTCTGTAAATAACATATTATGTTCCTAACCCCTATTTCCAATTTTTTGTGACTATTATGAAAACAATAAATATATATTTGTGACCCAACATGGTTTCTCAAAAGAGCAAGAATAGTTCAAAAATGAAAAATTCTTATTATTCATTAATGAATTTTCAGTAAGATTACTGCTAGATGTGTGTATTTTCTCTGCTTTCTTTACAGTAAAAAAGAATTCAGAATAATTATCTAAAAGACTATATGGAATTCAAGTTACTTTACAGAACTCATCATTCAAATTGTTATAGCCAACTATTTTTAAAAAAATCCTCCAGCTCACATCAGAGATTACCAATGAAATCAGTGAAGTGTCAAGGCTTTCAGTACGAGCTCGTCTCTGGAAAGCCAACACAAAGTTATCAAAACTGTTTGTGGGATATTTCTATGGTAATAATCACTGCACCAGGGAAAATATTTTAAAAACCAGCAAATCCTCCATAGGATGAACAAAGGCAGGAAAATTCCTTACAATGCTGCCCCAATTCACAACCACACAATTCTAACTCTGACTCATAATGTGCATTTTAGTGGGAATTACCAAATCCCCTACCATACTTTCTGGGGTGCAAAATAGTCATCTGCTTAACAAATTCTTACTGACAGCTGTCCTTTTCTGTGAAACAATTTTTTCCTGAGAGCTTACATTACAAGCAGAAATGAGTACATTAATTGAAATCTGATGTAGTAAGATCAATGCACCATTTACTTCTAGTCACTAGTACAGCTCAATAATAAACCACATGCCAATATTCTGAGCACACCTTTCAGACAGACTTTGTTAATATTTATGAAATACAATGGCTTATCAGTGTAAGTCATATGAAACTCAGTCTGATTTGTGCAGTGTCCTCAAAGCTATGACTATAAGATAGATAACGGAGGTAAAGAAATGCCTAAGACAGAGTAGATACAATCATCCTTTTAAATGGACAAGCTTTTTAAAATGAGAATTCTTCTCAGCCCTAGCTGAACCCTATCTTTTCCAGACACAAAGAAAATACATAGCCTGAAAAATGCCATGAATTTATTATTGGAGAAATTGATTAATCCCTGGTTATGATTGAAAATATTTAGAACAAGCTACTAATTACATGCTTTGAGTTCCAAGTCTTTTTATAAAGTCAAGGTGAAAATATTTTTTATCTTTTTCTACATATGCCTTAAATGTCAACACTGCTATACATTTTATTAATTATCTTAGAGCATAAGAAGCAGCATAACTCTCAAAAAAACCTATTCAAGGATGCATTTCTCTCTCCATAGGCTCCAAATGGAGAGTCACATGGAAGACTATTGTCTGAAATTCTGAAAGGAAGTACCACATGGACAAGCGACGTACCACGTATCTATTTTTTCTTGCTATTATATCAGTCTGTCTGGAGACAAGAGAATTCTGCTATGTTTTAAGGCAGTTTCCTTCAAGGATGATTCTCACCCAGCCAACTGTGGCATCACTGACAAAGAGATTTTAGAAATCAGCACTTCAGGAAAGCATCGTATGCACAAAAAAACTTCCTGAAAACGAAGCAACGATGCTTTAATTTCAATGGAGACAGAAATCCAGAAATCCAGAAAAGTACTTAAGGAAGAGGTTATGCAATCCTGCTGGTGATGCAAAGCAGCAATCTGTGTCACCTACACTCCATATGGATGGTAATGATATCGAGCAAGATTTGCTGACGCGTAAGCAGATACAGTTGCAGTTATTTCTAGAAGGAGCCTGTACTGTGGTGAGGAGACAAACCCTGATTTTTACAAGTTGCAGAGTAACCTGAAGATTAAGGCAAAGCATAGCTCTAGAGATGGCACATCAGGATAACACAAAGGAGTCCAGATTAAAGGAATGGTCCCTTGTACAGTCAAAAAAAAGGAAGGTGGTAAAAACAAGGACTTGTTTCAGCCAAAGAGCATTTCAACAGAGGGTCAAACACATACAAGGAAAAAACTTGAGAAAGTTCTATTTGAAGAAAAGGGAATATCCAGGAAAAGGACAATTTTTGATACAGATATGGCAGCTGGAATTGCATCCATGAATGACTGCCTCCAGAGTCAGGAGGCACAACAGGGAGGCTCACGAGGGAACGTCAGGAAGTCCTAAAAGGAGCAGAAAACTTCCATCATCCCTTTTTCATATTCTGGATATTGAACTGATGGTGATATAATTAAAGACAAAACAAACAAAAATGCCATACACCAAAACAAATAAATCAAAAAAAACCCCAACTATTCATTGCAAGGCAAGAATTGAAAATGTGCAGATTTGAAAAAAATATCAAACACACGTAAAGAAACACACCCCCCCCAAAGCTAAACATGACATAATAAAGATTTCTATGTTAGTACACATACCTTCGCACAACTTAATAAGTTTACTGCAAGATTCATCTGCATTTCTAGTGGTTGCAAAGTAACATCATCTGTCCTCTGGACAATTAACAAGATACAGTAATCACAGTGGTTACTCAATGTAAAAATCAACATCTAATACTTGGACTAGAACTCCTCTGACTTTGTATCCAAGTGAATTCATATTACCAGCTTTCTAGGACAAGCTAAAACATGAAATAATGACGTATTTTAATCTCTGAGATAAAGGATTCCTGGACATAGTTCTACAAGCAGAATGCATGCCTACAAATTAAAAAGGCACAGTAACAAAAACTGTTTGTAAACAGCAATAAGTTATATCTCAATTACCCTTTCTAAACAAAAACCAACAATTCCCCTGAAACATTTGAAAAGTGTCTTATATTAGCTTTATTACTATCCAGCTAAAGAGAATATTGGCTGAAATAAGCACAGACCCTAAGAAATAAACAGATAGACCTAACAGAGAAAAATCAAAAAATAGCAGGAACTTATTTTACTTTCAGTAACACTCAGGTTCTGACCACAAAAATAGAAACAAAAGAAACATGCAGAACTCAATTTATATACTCAAACATAAGGCTGTGCAACTTTAATTCTCCAATCATGGGAAAAGAACAGCACTGAAAATGTAGATATAAGCTCATGTTTATTTCTTACATTTTTCAGACTCCTAGGTTTAATAAACTTTAATAAACTGGCACAACAAATTTAGTCTTATTAACAAGCATAGGCAATATTCTAAGCCAAAGCCCAGGAGTTCAGGACTCAATTACTGTGGAAAAAAAATTGACGACAGTTTTTGCTAAGACACACTAGAAAGTCTGTTTTAGCTTTTACTTGAGACAGGACTGAAGGATGGCTCTTGATCAAGTGTGATTCACACAGTCGATAAAAAGTAAATATTTTACTGCTGAAACGAACTTATAAGTAAACACCTAAACACAATTATTCTATAATGATACATTTTAGTATAAATACTTAATATAAAATATTATTACCTTATTATTCATACTACATCTCAGACAACCTACCACTCTGTGCAGATTAAACTGCCTGGTCTTCCACACCCTGTTCATGAACCTCCTGCCCATCTTTTTAGCACGGCAGACTGATAAAAACATCTTGTATTTAGTGCAAGTTTCCTCAGGGTGGCTTCAGTCATCAAAATGAACCCAACTGCACCGAGAGCTCAGGGAAAATCTCAGGCAAAAACAGTATAACCAGTCATTAAGAGGACTTGATGTTGATTAATGTATCTTAGGATTTTTCTAATGTTTGGATTAATCCACAGTCCATCTGTTACAGTTTTTCTTTCTTGTCTCTGTTGACAAGAATTTGTTGAGCAGATCCATATGGAGGAAGGGGCAGATTTGGTCAACTGCTTCTTACTATAAGACCCAATCTGACACCTTTGCATATATTTGCACATTCTTCAATTACAGGAAGTTTAAAAATAATAACCTACCAAGAACTTGGGCAATGCCTTCTAATTAAAGACTGCATAAGAACTCCTCTCAAGTGAGACCACCAAAGTACTATACCAGTCTAAAAGTGAGTGTGCCTGAGGGTATGTTCGAGCTTTTCTTTATAATTCCCTGTATTCTAGGTATGTTCCTAAAACCAGAAGCAATGCCTTTCTGCTGAATATGGCAAAGCTTTGCAAAGTTCTCAATTTAGAAAAAAGTAACAGATTGCAACCTTCTCACAATCATAACCTATCTTGCAAATTACATGTCAACTGATCTTTAATTCCTAAATGGAAACAGCATCTTCATCTCCAGGGTGATCTTACCTACCTGAGACTGGAACAGGACAAGAACATGTACCAGGGAAGAGGAAGTTAAAAGTACTTTGACTGTTGGAACGATGCCTAACCTTGAACCTGCAGAGTTCAAATCAAAGACCATTAGTCTTTCTGAGAGCAGAAAAACTCTCCTAATAAACAAAGAAGGCTATTTTAACAGCAGCTCCACAAGACCTAAAAGACTTTCAGGGGAAGCACTCGAGAGAACAGAGGGGATTGCAGGGGAGACAGTGTCAGAAGATAAAAAGAAGAGAACCTATTAAGCTTATCAGAACAAGATTCAGGCTTCAGAGGAAAGAAGATTATCCTGCATTGAAAGAAGCATGTGTGAATATGCACATTTCTATAACAACTGTTTCCACACAGATTAATGTGAAGGAGCCAAACTAAGGGGCTTGTTTGCAGTTGAATAAGCAGGGCAGAAGAGACAAACAATATATACTGTAGTATCTTTATAGGTGAGCCAGAAACTGAAAGACTAGCAGCACATGAAAGATTATTCTAAAAGTCAGAGGCTGACTGTAGATCGTTGTGTTTGTGGGTTATGACTATCATCCACTAATTTATATTTCTGAATATAAATCTTAATTTCTGGAATAACCATTCCCTAGTTAATTCTAGAATTTTAGAGACAATGTTGCTGACTGTAGTTTCATTGTTATCTCCTGACCCAGCTCTTTTACAAACCGAGGGATCAAACTAATCCATCCTTCAGTGAACAGTAGCCGCCCTCTGCCTCTGACAACTCTTATCTTCTTCTATGTGCCATTTCTAAATTTGTCTTTTTAATCAAAATAACAAATGGTGCTGATTTCTAGAGTGATAAGATAATGCAGTTTTTATTCCCAGTTGCTTCTCCAGATAGTCCTTGTATTCCATTTGCCTTTTTGACTGCAAATTGAGATACTCCAAATTGAGATCATTATTCCTTTGCTCCATTATAACCCAGAGTTCTCGTTCCTCCAAGATGATCCAATGAAAACACAAGTTCTTCCAAGATTCTGGTAACCTACATTCATCATGATTGCATATCCTTCTTAACTTTTAATTTCTTTTTCTTGTTGGTTTGGTTTTGGGACATTTTTGCTTGGGTTTTTTTAAAAATAAGATAGCAAAATTATTTTTTCTAATTTTCTGACATCCTAAGTCTCTGTAATCTTTTCTGAGGATTTCTATTGTGTACAAATGTATTGGTTTTTCTGTGGCCAGGTTTTGGTAGCAGTCGGGGGGGGCTGAGGGAAAGGCTTCTTCAAGAAGCTACTGGAAGTTTCCCCATGCCCAGGCTGGGCCCGCTGCTGGCCAAGGCTGGGCCAATCAGTAGTTGACAGAACGCCTCTGTGATAACATATTTAAGAAGGAAGAAAAAAAAAAAAAGCTAGTAGGAGATGAAGATGGCTGCCGGAGAGGAGCAGGGTGAGAGCCTGTGAACAACAACGCAGACACCAAGGTCAGTGCAGAAGGAGGGGGAGGAGATGCTCCTGGCGCCGGAGCTGAGATCCAGCTGCAGCCCATGGGGCAGACCATGGTGAAGCAGCTGTGCCCCTGCAGCCCATGGAGGACCACAGGAGTGCAGAGATCCACCTGTAGCCCGTGGAGGAGCCACGCCGGAGCAGGTGGATGCTGGGGAAGGCTGTAGCCCGTGGGAGACCCAAAGTGGAGCTGGGTCCTGGCAGGGGACTGTAGCCTGTGGGGAGAGGAGCCCACTTGGAGTAGGATTCTCCTGTTAGGATGCGTGGCTCGTGGGGCCCACGCTGGAGCAGCCTGTGCCTGAGGGACTGCACCCTGTGGAATGTGAGCCATGTGGCAGCTGTGGGTGAAGGGCTGCTGCCCATGGGATGGACTCTCGCCAGAGCAGTTTGTGAGAGGAACTGTATCCTGTGAGGGATGGACCCCATGGAATGTGGCTGGAAGGACTCCTCTCCCCAAGCAGCGGCTGAGAAGAGCAGCTGACCACGGCAACACCTCCCCCCCCCACCTCGCCTTTTCCCTTGACCGCTGCAGGAGAATAGGTTGAATGTAAGAAGGAGGGGGTGGGGGGTAAAAGGTGTCTTTTAGTCTCTCACTCTTAGCTCTGATCTTGTTAGTAATAAATTTGACTATTATTCCCACATGGAGTCTTGTTTTGCCTGTGACAGTGATTAAGAAAGAATTTGCTGTAGTCCTTATCATAAATAACAAAACCTCTCGTTATATTCTCTCTCTCCTCTATAGCTGGGCAAAGGGGAGTGAGAGAGTGGCTGTAGTGGGCCCCTAGAAACTTACATCAACAAGATGACCTTCATGCACATGCTTTAAGAGACTTGTGCAGCAGAAATTCTCTTTCCAATGCATCCATTGCTTTCTCACCTCTAATTTCTCCATGAATGCTTGTTGCTTCTTCACTTTAGAACAGTTCCACTGTGTCTTGCCAGTACTGAAATGAGAGCGAGTTCCCATTTCTCCTTTCCTTTCTGAAAGCTGTTTTAAGAACAAGTACCACCTTGCCATATGTCATTCCTGTGACACCACAGTCAGGATGAGTAGACTGTTACATAGCACTGCAGCACTGCTAGAGAAGCAGTTTCAGATCATGGTTAATTTAAAACCATTAAGCTTAAATACCACTTTTCCATAGATGACTAAACATGTGAAAAAAGGTAGGCACACACTGAGTGGGCACAAGACATTTATTTCACGGAGTAAAGCTGCAGTGCATGTGCTAGGACTACAAAGCCTGTTTGGAGAAGGTTTAGGGACCACTGACAATGTTAGAACATTTTGTGAAATAACATGCCCGCTACAGCAAGTATCAGTGGGCACAAAAGCACAAGCTGTTGCTTCTAGGCAAGAAGAAAGGTAAGGCTAAAAGACACTTCTCACCCAACAGGCACAGGATCACAGCCCTACATCAACTAAAATGCCCGACTAATCTACTGTCTCCCTCATCAGCAAATACTCTAAGTGTAGAGTAATCCTTCTCTCCTTAATATACCATCCATCCCAAGCTCCCAAAGAGATTCATAGAGCTAAAGAAGGTAAACTCTCTTTCAGTACTTTTATTCTAATAAAGGACTTCTTGCACTCTAATGCAAACTGAACCAGAATAAGTCTTATTTCTCCCAGATCTGACACTGCAAGGTGAACACAGATAAAACACAGGGCGCTGACACAGCACAGCTACTGCTTCCAAGGTATTCACCAGCTGCTTCATTTGGGCAAAAAGAATCCTTCAGTTAAGAACTAGGAGTTACACTTACACCTTTCCCCCCCCTCGAACTATTTCACCTTAGTTTGAAAAATTTTACTGTTCACAGACAAGAAAACAGTAAGTAATTTGCATTTAATGCAAATATCAGGAAGTGGTAGCTTTATTCACTGAAATAAGTTTATATAACCACAAAAGACTCCTCCAATATGCTTTAAGTGGTTAAACACCACTAATCCATACATCTAAAACATGTCTAAAAGATCTTTGGTACAGAGAAGTGAGGAATTTTACAACATTACCTGAAGCACAAGTGGTTTGTTAGAATATAACATCACTCAGACAGAATGACAGGTCTGTGCACAAGACCAACCAAGCAGCCAGCAATGAGAGAGGCCAATCATTGCACTGCCTGATCTGCTCAGCACTGTCTACTCCCATCACTTGTACAGGGATAACATTCCTGTGACAACAGCAAAGCAGCCAAACGTGTTGCATGAAATATGGTCAAGGCTCCACAATCACAGAACTATAAGTTAAGATTACTTCCCACCACCATCCCCAACCTATTTCTCACAATTCCTGGACTGTTCTGTTACTCAACTGACAATGGCACAATGCTGTTCTAGCGATGTCAAATATTCAACCAGTAGAATGCCTTTAGTTCCTTTTGGATGTACTATTCAGTCAGTGATTAAAATTTTCAAGTATAGCATGAATAAGCAATTTTATGTCCCTTAGTAGACTAATAAAGCTGGTACCATGTTCCAACTAAAACATTTCTGTTTATCTGTCCATGTCTGCTACACATGTAAGGAACAGACCAAGTGCAGGTATTCCCCTCACACCCTTTGAAGACTGGTGCTATGGTGAAAATCTCCAGAGATAGATCAGCAAAAAAGATTTTATTAAAAGAAAAGAACTGCAGGGACTTTTCTGAACCAGTAAGTCTAGCTTCCCATTTTTACAAATTATTACATGTTTTCTTTGGAGCTTCTGTACCATCAATGAAATAATACCCCCAAATATCATCATATGATACACAAATATAAGACTGAAATATATAGAAGCCCTAGTCAGGGTCTACACTTAAATACTGACTTGCCATGCTGCACCATAAATATAGAGCTATAAATAAAATGTTTTCCCTTTCATGCACAAGTTGCTTTAAATGAAGATTACCAATTTTTTTTGTCCTATTACACCATGACTCATTATTTTGTAACCTTGTAATAATCTATTATTCAAAATTTTTTTCCTTGATAGAAAATGCCAGCTTCCGTCTAAAAAATTGGTTGGTATTATATCATATCGTATCTGTGACAGATTTCACTTGATTGGAGCTATTTAATACAAAGAAATGTTAAATCCAAACCCCTCACTCTGAAGGTGTGACAGAGCAGCTGAACTCCGTGTTACACTGAGATAAACCCTTTTACAGCATCGCCATCTCGTGGCCAATCTGCAGAGCAACGTATTGCCTCGAGTACATCAGTCAGTCCAATGGGATCCCAATTCATTTCAGAATTTAAGGAACTTCAGATTGTAACTAGTTTCCATGAGGAATTTGGAAACCTCATGCTACATAAATTCTGGTACAAGCTGCCTACCTATCTGAAAAGATTCTGTCATAGATATTCTGTCCCAAACATTTTAAAGATTTGAAGTCTGACCATTTTCCCCATCTCTTCATGATTCTCTACCATTAAACATAAAAAAGAGCTGTCTTAAAGCATTAATTAGAGTTCCATTTCACAGAGTATTAAATAGGAAACAGAGGACATGAAATCTTCTGGGTTAGATTTACTTCTTTCTTACTCGAAACAGAGGAAGAAAACATTTCTTCTTAAACAGAAAAAGTTCTACTCTAACAAGACAAAACCTGTAAGCCTTATTTAAACTTTAAATAAGTACAGCTAGTATGACTTACTTCATGCTAATTGCAAACATGCAATATTCTAAGGCAATCTAAATCTGAGATAGCCCACTCCTCTGTCAAGAAGGTAAACCACCTCAAGTTACTACAATACTTAATGTGGATCATTTGTTAAATTGTAATCACATCCTTATCCTTTAAAAATTTGGGATACATATTTGTCATTGAAAGCTGCTCTTTGAAAAGAGCATCCAACTGTCCAAGTAAGTTGTAAAAGTTGCTCTAAGCCCTAGAATGTTTGAAAGCCTTGCTCAAGACCAAAATGCAAACTCATTAGCACCAGGTATCTCCCTTTCTTATTCTACTATATTATTTCTCCAGACTGCAGAGGACATGCTATAAACATAAGGTATTCCTCAAAATCTGATTCTACTGCCCTCTGCAGCACTGCTTAGAAAGCAACATATAATTATAAAAACACTGACTTCTTCCAACTACTGATGCTGTGTTTGAAATTGTAAGTGTACTTAACATTTCTATTTAAAACAAACTCCTCTTATTATTTTATTTGTGTAACACAAACAACATCCTGTATTACATTTAGTTTCCTTAAGCAATGAACTCTTGAACGAGGATGATCAGGCTCTTGTGGATCAGCCAAGACCTGGTCACTGCATAGAGCATAAAGACAATCTACCAAATAAATCTCACAAAGCACTCGTAACTCTGAGCTGCTGTTGCTAAATTGATCTGCAGCACAAACTATGCCAAAACTATGAACACCTTGCAGTTCCTCAGGCCAAAAGAAGGGCAGATCAGCTATGCTAATAATACAGTAGCAATCTTGATTTTTTTCTGACAAGCCCAAGTTTTAAGAGCATTTTTCCCAGTAACTTCAGGAAATCATCTCCTGGCTAAAAAAAAACTTTGTGAGCTCAAAGGCATTTTACTCTTAAAGGTCCCATAAAGTCTTCCAGGGACCTATGAAACTAGGGATGCACCCCTCACTCCAAATACCTTAAAACTTCTGACTGATTATAAACAATATATGCAAAGTAGTTAATTTCTTCAGGAGAGAATCAATCTAGCAGCCAGTTAGCACCAGAATTCAAAATTCCATAAAATGCTGGTGAACAACTGAAACCTGGAGCACCCATTCCGGAAAGCTCAGAAAAATGTCAATTTACTATACATTGCTGTGACATGAATAGAGAGAGTAGGCACCTGAAAATAATCAGATATATGCTGTAAACAGTAATACGAGCTGCACAATATTTCCCTTACATGCGTTAAGAGTGACTATTTCCCAGCACTTAGCAATTTGAGAAAGATAATAGCAATCCTCCTCAGAGACCTGAGATACACAGATGCTTCCAAAAGGTCTCACCTTATTTAGTAATTATACTTACACACTGCTTAACTCTATTTCCAAAATAGTTTTCTTTCTTCCACACATTTTTCAGGCTAACCTTTTGATCCCTTTATGCTTTCTGAAAGGCAAGACTAACTGCTCTAGGAATTAGAAAAAGCTTGTGAATAAACAGGATTGACTTTAAGCCCCCAGAGGAAGAGAACTCTTTTTATTTCTAATGGTTGCACATAAAAGGTATTGTAATACTTCCTGAACATCAATTAATTCAGGGAATTAGACATCTGAAAAAGTGCTATTCTGCATCTACCTTCATAAGAGAAGGCTGAAGTCCTGGCCATTCTCGAAAATTAAAGCTCTGTCACATTAGCATTCCTAGAAGGCTCATTTCAAAATGATTATTCATTAGAGCTTAAAGAATTCAGCTTGTCTAGCTAAAGACTAGGGAAAAATACAGAGAGATCATTATGAAATTATAAGTACAAATAACTGTGTTCAATACCATCATACACATTTTTAAAATCTTAGGAAAGCTGGAAATCTATTAGTAAATATACTCACACACTATAGCTGATTCTTCTACATAATCCTTACAAGTCAATTATCAAGACCTGATACATTCAACAAGATTTTTCTTCATAATTAAAAAAAAGAGAAATATAACTGGAAATATAATAGGTTCAACACAACTTTTTTCTTAAAATATCATAAAATCATAGGAATCACAGAATGACCTGGGTTGGAAGGGACTTCAAAGATGACGTAGCTCCAAACTCCCTGCCAGAGGCTTGGCCACCCTCAATTAGACAAGGTGGCCCAAAGCCCCATCCAACATGGCCTTCAGTATTTCCCGGGCTTAGGCATCCACAGCCACTCTGGACAACTTGTTCTCGTGTCTCACCATCCTCACAATAAAGAATTTTCTCCTCTTACCTTATCTAAATCTACCCTCTTGCAACTTAAAACCATTCCCCACCTTGTCCTATCGCTACATGTCCTTGCAAAAATTCCTTCTCCAGCTCTCTTATATCTTTAGGTACTGGAGGGGGCTCTATGATCTCACCAGAGCCTTCTCTTCCCCAAGCTGAACAACCACAACTCTTTCAGCCTGCCTTCATAGCAGAGGTGCTCCAGCCCTCTGATCATCTTCATGGCCCTCCTCTGGACCTACTCCAACTGGTCCATGCCCTTCTTTTGTTAGGGGCCCCAGACCCGGATACAGCACCCCAGGTGGGAGCAGGGCAGAGAGGCACACACCAGAGTGGAGCACAGTGCTCTGAATGCAGCCCAGAAAACACTTGGCTTTCTGTGCTGCCAGCACAAATGGCCAGGTCATGTCCAGCCTCTCATCCACCAGCACTCCCTAGTCCTCCCCAGAGCTGCTCTCAGTATAACAGCATTTATTCCTTGCAGTCACTGAGGACATTTATCACACATGAACAATTCACGATAAAAATATGAAGCTATAGGCCTACTGCAGTGTAAGTCTATCTATCATTCTAAAGGCCAAGCACTCATCAGTACCAAATAATTTCTCCACTTTTTCCTCAAAACGAGTCATAAAGTCTCAGAGGTATTACAGAAAACAGCACTTAGCCTGGCAGATTAACACACTGTGCTATTCAGAAAATGATTAAGCTACATCTATACCTACTAACCCAGTAAATGAAACTGCCTGTTATAACCTACTTCAACACTTCACACTCAGTTTGTGATCTTAATCTTTAAATCTGTCTTGAAGTTACTGGAGCTGTCTTGAGAATAATGGTGCTGCATTCTGAAAAACTCCCAGATACGTATATTGCACTTGGCTTATTACATTTTCCACACAATGCTTCCATTAAAATATTTACTGGAAACAAACTCAGAATTGATTCCACAGGATCCTGATAGAAAACTCAAAATGTAACTGACAGCAGGAACTCTAGTACCTCTCAAAACAACACCCAGAACCTTAAGTTATCTGTATTTGCTTTCTGGGCATTTTACTGCCATTCACATTTAGTCAAAATTGGTGGAACTAAGTCAACACTTAAATGCCTACAAAGTAGATTTTACAAATAAACAGTTCCATAAAAACAACAGAAGCAGGTGTATCATCACAAAAGAAATTCCTGGAGGGCATATCAAAAGAGTACACTCTTATTTTAACTTTAGAAATGCCTACCTTTACTGGTGAAATATGAGAATGGGAAACAAATCCATGGACATTCTCAATCTGTGACAGATTCTTCTCTGATACATGAACCAGCTCTGGACCCGTCACCTCATTGGCAATGTGTGGAGAGCTGTGCTCCTGTGGAGGTGTATCTTCATCCTGATAGCGATATTTCTGCAGACAAAAATTATAGAAAAAGGTCAGTCTACCACAGAAACAGAAAAGATTATCCAGAAAACCTAAGTCCAACAGAAATAGGTATTCTGACCCTGCTGACTTCAAGGCAATAAAATCTATAAATGAAAGTTTTGATTAGTATTTTTAGTTCAAAGACTCATCCTGTCCAAAAATGTTCCAGCTTTTTCAGTCTTACCTAGAATAACTAAAAAGATACCTAAACCCCAGCAGTGTTTACTATGTCCATATACATACTACAACTTCAGTAAAAAATAGTCCTTGTCTTAGTAATTAATTTCTACATAATACTGTAGGTGACTGCAAGTAACCCATTTATCTGTAAGCACAGAACACAACACCAAGGCAGTACCTGACCAACAGTATATAACCACTAACCCTTTTAACAGTTAACAAAACTCACCATACAAATTAGTCAAATAGTCACAGGCAAATCCAAACTAATTCCCTTTACAGAACAGTCAATCCCTTTAGACGAAGCACAGAATTACTTTGCTTTATTTCCTGAAACCAGACACATTTAATAGAAACAGATATCTGAACACACCTGAGTGCAAACAGGCTCTAGATTTCATTAATAAATATGTTTATGTTATATAGTGTATCTGTGCTTATAATAACACAATGCAGATGATGTTTTAATAGATCAGTATGTCATAATTTTGATTAAAAATGAAAAAACATTGTGGTAAAGAATTCTCTCCCCTAAAAGGCATTGCTAAGGTCTATAACATTCTCAAAAAAAACCAAAACCACACATTTTAAAAGTGAACTGCTAATTGGATTTTGATGCAAGATTCAACATTAACTTCACTATTACTGGCACTTAAAACTACTAAAAACAACAGAATGTTTAAAATACATGACATGAAATACTTGCATGGTAATGTTTCAAAATACAAATAGAAAAAAGGATCCAAGTGCATAAAATCATAATATCCACACTACTACTTATTTTGGAAGATGCCACACTTTGCTCAAAAGTCATTTCTGTAAAGGGCAAGGAAAGTACTTCAAAGGAAGCAAACTATTGTATCTCATAACAGCTAATTCTCCACCCAAGTGGAAGTGTTTAGTACTGCTTTACTATGGAGCATCACCTCTGCAACACTGCCTCTCATGTGAGGCACTGCATTCAAGTGATCTGGCAGGTCAAACAGGCACCACTCAACACTGCCCTTTCCCTTCCTCTCCCAGGAGCTGCCAGCCCTTGAACAAGAATTCAGTCAGCTGTTCCAGTCATGCCAAGTTAATTCCAGTGCTAAATATGAAGCAAAACCCCATGCAAGTTTCCCTCCATAGGAGTCTAAAGACACAATTTCACAGTACAGCCCAGCTCACTCAAGGGCAGCCACTACCCAAAGGAGCAGAATCCAGTCAGCCACTCTTGGTTGAGCTGTACAATCCCATCTTCCTGCCCCTCGCTGTGAGCACACCTCTGACTTTAGATGAGGACCAAGCTCAGCAAATGAATCCAGCAGAATGTTTCTTCCCTCTCTCAGCAATACTGAATTTTCTGTAGTTCCCTGAAGTGCTCGTGACAAGTTGAGACATGCAGCAATGCAGGCACAACAGTGAGAAAAGCAGGTAAAGAGTAGAGGCAATCCATCGTGTCACAGTGGCTGAGAGCAGAGCACTTCTCTGCTCACAGGCAAGAGGAACCAATCCTGCACCCAAATCCAGGCTCCCAAGGAGATTCTAGTTTACAAGAGCCATCCAAGCAGTGGACACATCAAAAGAAAGACAGGTGCGGCAAAGCAGCTCTGAACTTGCAGGCAGAGCCTCTCAGCCACAGTCCTTGGAAGGTTCCCAACAGCCAATTAAGTAGCGGCCAAGCAATTTAGCTACTTTTGAAGAAGCTTTACGGACTGCTCTATAATTTATAACAGTAATTTTAAGTGCAAAGCAACAAAGTGTTAAACATTTAACACAGACTTCTGACAGAGGTATCCCAAAAAGGATTCTGTTGCAATACAGAGGTGTGTCAAGATTAATTTAAAACATTTCTGTTCTGATGCAACATAGTTACCAGGGTATCTTCAGGCTAGATTATGCCATCAGTGAGTTTTGAACTGTCACTAAACTCTATGGACAAAATTAATTACTGATGCAAACCACTGAAAATCGCCTTTAATAAAGCAGTGCTAGTTTCATGAGATGAGAAATGGCCCCAATTCACCACAGTGAAATCATTGTTCGGGTCCCACAATATCTCTGCTTCAAGTTCCAGGCCTAGCAAAATTAGACAAAAATTAAAATGAACAAAGTATCTGCAACAATATGCAGGACAAACAAGGATTTTGTGGACATTTCATAGCACCATTTTTCAGAATAGAGATTGCCTGTTCACAGAAAAAAGCACAGGAAAGTTGTAGGAAACCTGTTCTAAAAAAAAGGTTCACTTTAGTCTGCCTAATCTCTTATCTGTATTTTAAAAAGAAGTTATTTCAAACAGATTGATACATAATCCACCCCCTAGGGACAATTAAGTTGTAGGTTTATTTTTTTTCAAGATCTTCTCATGAGAAACCTTACTGAAACAGAAATAAAAAGAAATTATTTAAAGAACACTTAAACAATCCCATGCCCTAAATTCGCAACCCATATTCATAACAGCAAACACAGTTATTCCAGAGATTAAAGTCTTACAGTATATCATGTTCATGAACAGAAAACTAATTATGTCAGAACATCCGTAACTACCAGATGTTCTAATGACAGAATGCAAGGCAGCAATAGCTGCAGCTCTCTTCAAAATGAGATGTGCATCAAAATCCAACTCATACAAGATGTACATATCAATGCACTACCTTACATGAAAACAAATTTGAAAGCACAATAATGTATTTTCTTACACACCAAGAAAAAAAAAATCAATGCTAAAACATATTTAATCTAAGAGTGAATAGACAATTTAAAACAAATTTACATGTTCATAAATTAACTTCTTAAACTCACTTGCCTTCTCCAGACTTTAGCCCTTCCCACCCTCCAGCCATCTGACTCCCTTGTCACTGTACACGTCAAACAAGAAAACCAGCAAACCCCGGGAGAATGTGCAGTGCCTTACAGTCTGTCTCTGGGTCAGTTTTAATTCTCACAGTAGAAGTTCAGCCACGTTTTGAAAGGGGTTTAGAATAAGTGAGGACTTTAGTAAGTAAATCTAATCATTTGAATTTGATAAATATACAGAAGCTCACAGTGCCAGGCCCTCTCTGATGCTGTATGAACAGGCAGCGTGATAAAACAGAGTGGCTCTAGGACATTTGCACATGTTTCTCCAAATTTAAATATTTGTCCTTGTTCAGTCACTGCTTCACCTTAAAAGTTAAAACTAAATCTGAAAGGATCCTTCAAAAGATCATTCCAGCAACTGAAGCTATTGTGAAACATTGACATGCAACATCTCCACTCCTGTATAAAATGATTAGGATGCAGTCCCAAAAGCAAATGGGGAGAAAAATATGGATACCTACAGCTCTCTTCACATCTGCCCAAAACCAACCTTCATAACTCTGGCATCCAGATACTATTCAGCAGAAAATAACTCCCAACAACTCTAATAACAAAAGCAACAACACAGAAAATATTTGCACAGTTTTGCCAAAACAAAACTAAACCAAAATGAATGATATATTATGATGCTAACATCTTTTGTACGAGTCTTTCCTGTAGTCTAATGGAAGTGCTAAACCAGAAACTGGCGCTTAGGAAAATAATACTGCCTTCCTAATGAAGGAGGGAAAGAAAGGACACAAAAGTAAAGGTAACCTCCACTATTACAGAACTGAACTCAACTTGAAAACTTATTATTTGTAAAAAACAGAAAGATTATGAAAGCCAAATAAAATCTCTTTGTAGGTGAACAACAGTTCACACTGAGAAGCTGAAAGTCTGCAAATAACAAAAAGAACTTCAGTAATTTAAGAAAATTATAGTGTTTGTGTCATTTTAGAACTTCTTCACTAGTCATGCAATGGGATATTCAGTACTATTTTTCATTTAGGCTTCCACATATGATAAACTGAATTACTTGAGATATTGGAAGAGGTTTTTCTGATCTTTGAGTTTGCTTTTTTAAACACAAGTTCGATACTTTGAGTACCTGCTTCATTCTCAAATAAAAGCACTAAGTTTTACTAACTAGAGCTATGACAAAGACATAAGGCATTTCACCCACCTTGGACACTTTCAGTTTGACATTGTATCTTGAATAAAACTGGTTAGAACATGCTTATTTAGGTCACATTGTTCCATCGTATGTCAAAATGCACAGCCTCTGTTAAATGTAAGTATTTATGTAATGCTTCATGTCATGGACATCCACAAACAATAAAATAATTTAAGATAAGTATATACATTTACAATAACTCAAGAAATATTTGTAGTGAAGTTTACTTGGCCCAGAAGGCCAAGGTAAAATACTGAAAAAAGAACAGCCAGACTGTGAATGTTCTTTTCATGTGGTTAAAAGGGAAAATTGAAAACACTATTTCATGTGATTATTTGGTTGAGGTATATTGTTTCTTTCGGTCAATTAACTGGTATAGTTAAACTTGCATTACTGTTTCACACTGTCATTTAAATATTGATTCTTTCAGTATTCAAAGGCTGCATCTTCTCAGAGGACAACAGCATTTTACTTTTAGTACTATGCAGCCCTACAACTTTTATTCACAAATTGACAAGTGCCTGGTGTAAAAACCCTCTGCACTACCAGCAAGTCACTACTTAAAGAGAAACCCTTCAGTTTATTTGGGATGCAGGTACTATGGGGTAGTACATGGAGCACCCACTCCGGATTAACAGCAATGTATGTCCATTTGAAGATAATTAAAGCCTGTGCATAAACAGACCAAGCCATTGTAGTGCACAACCCTGCTGAATTAGTGGCGATTAGGAAGCCGAGGGACTGGTCTGGAAGGCACACTGACCAGCGTGCCGCCGGGGGACACTCCTGGGGGCAGTGCGGAGCGATTGTGCCGGCAGGGATCGGGGCGGGGACCCCCAGCCGGGGCCGGGGCCGCCCCGCGAGGAGCCGCCGCCATCGCTTAGACCCGGCACAACATGCTGGATGCTGGCTGGATATTTTTAGTTTGCTCTTAGAGTGAACAGCATCCCTGCTCTGCGGCTCAACGGGCAAAATCCAAACCGGGAGTATTTTCATTCCATGGCTTTCTTCCCAAGTTTATGGTTTAAACATGAGCATATCTTACAAATAAGAAAAGGGGCGGGCAGTTCCACAAAGTAAGAAGGAAAGAAATCTTAATGCTGTATCAAGTACTTTCCAAATTGCATCAATAAAGAGATACATATTTTCAATTGAAAAATGCTTTGGACCCAGGAAGGACAAGCAGACTCAAAAGAAGGCAAAGTCTTCCTCCTGGAAATAAAGCGTTCAGCTTTAAGTTTTATAACATTTACACCACTAAAAGAGCCATAAAAATTTAGACTCCTCCCTCCAAACATAGGTGACATTTATTCAACATCAAAATTCTGTGGTAGATATATATATGTATATAAATCCATCACACAAGCATATATATGTGCATACACACAACTGATCCACTCAAAATAAAAACCAGTCAAAATATTTTTTGTTAAAAATAACAAACACTGGCTTGAAAACACTAAATATGTAAAGTAAGTTTTGGAAAGAAAGATTTCCCAATTTCTGCTTCAAAAGTAACTTCACAGACATATTTCTTTAATTTTAAAGGGACTTTTCGGTACTTAACATTCTCATCATATCCTTGACATTGCATGTTAATTTTACTGAAAAAAGCATTTTTGACATGACACTGAATAAATTCTGTTTACCATTCTGAGGATTACCAAATTATATATGTTTTGTTACTCTGAAACCTAAACAGTTGCTGTAGTCCTAAAATGACTAAATGCCCGAGGGCACTGTTAAACCCAAACCTGCCACTAACAATTGCTTCCATCAATATGATGTCAGAAGGCATTTCCAGCCCTGCATCTCAGAGCAAGTCTCCAGTGTATTTAATTCTCTACAGCTGAAGAAAATGAAAGCCAAGTGCAATAAACTGATTACATGATGATTAATGCTGATTAATGGAGAATGACGACATTTTACATGCAGCATTTAGTAAATTCAAAATGTTGTTCAAAGGGTTCTTTAAACAGTAGGCATGATAATTCATTACTTCTGTTACCATCACTAAGAGCTCAGATAACTGAGTAAGGCATGGAATAAAATACACACTATTTTACCAGAAATTGAAGGTACAGTTACATTAGACACAAAGGCAATCACTCATTAAACGCAGCTTACATTTCCAGGAAAGTCCTTTTTTAGACCCACCTTACATCCAAACATTAAAGATATTGTGTTGTTGGTGCACGCTACTTTACAGTGGCATAGCATCGGAGAAAAGCAATCCAAGTTTTTTATGCTAGGAGACATTTTTTCAGACCCTGTGCACTTCAATCGATCCGTGACTGAGATTCCAGAAAAATGCCTCTGTAAGCGCTGCTTGCTGCCTGTCTTTGACATTTAATCTAGGTCCATAGTGCTCAAAAATAAGCCTTTATATAAACAGGTTCAATCCTTCAGGAAAAATTTTGCTTCACATTAGAAACCAGACCTTATATAAAAAGCAAAGAAAAAATCCTGTGTCCATTTTTAAATTTTTTGAGTCAGCTTTCTATTTCATTATGTTAGCGCCAGCTTGAAGTAACAACTGTCTCACGGCCCAAAGTAACACTCGGATCCTCTCAGCCAGAACCTCGCGTTAGATCCAAGGCAGCTCCACCTGCTGCAGTGCAAGGACTGCTATCTCCTCCATGAAAACAGAAGCAACTCCAGCAGAGCCACTGCTCGGTGTGTGCTGGCTGCTTAGGGGAGGGGCGAGATGTTGCAGCAAGGGACTCGTTACAGGGCCGATGGAGATAAACCCAACGCCTCCTGCAAGGTGCTTTCGCACTGCACCAATGAGCATGTGAAAAACCCATTTTAAAATCAGCTGTGTGTAATTATAAAACCAGGGACGTTGTAAGCCTAACAGCAGGGAATTTGCTGATCTGCAGTTTACACTAGCTTTTTCAAGGAAGTGTCAGCAGACCACAAAATGAATGGCTCTGGGATATTTAATCCTCATTTTCAAACATTAAAAATTCAAGGTTATTTGACACGTCAAAAAAATGGTCTTTAAGTGCTGAGTAAAATTCCTAATGGGCTACTAATAGCAATAAAGAAACAGCTACAGAAATACATGAATATTCTCCAACTTCAACACATAATGAAATCAGAAGCTGGTATTTTTCCCCCAGTTATCACTATGAAATTATGAACTGGACTATGCATTGATTTGGTTATGAAGATATCTTTGTAAAGCATTTCAAACAACTGTACATGCGAACACAGAGTTTGAAGAAAAAAGCTTTTTTCCTTAGAACTGAAATAAATACTGTCAGTCTCCTTAAGATTTGTTTTCCTTTGTTGTGTGCTAAAAAGTCTAAGACACAAAATTATTTTTAAACTGCTTTGTTTGAAGCTTGTTTTTTAACCAAGCCCTATAGGAATCAAACTTTATTTCCTTTCCTTTTCTACAAGCACAGAGGTCCCTGTAGAATTTCAATCTATTTATATATTTTAATAAATTGCATTACACAACTTGATCAAAAACATGTCCTCTGCGATTACTCTGCCCTTGTACCATAAGCTAACTAGCCTTTGCAGAAAACTTTAATGAAATGACATTAGCCATCATTTCTATTTTCCACTGTACTAAGCAGTATTGTAAGAAACCCTCTTTAGGACATGACGGCTTACTTAAGTTTTTACCTGTACCAGGCTTTAGTCATCTCCCTTTTACTTCATTTGGTTTACCTGATAAGCACTCCCTGAGATAGCAAGTTTAGTGTAGTGTAAAAGTGCATCCACACTTCCAGCTCAAAAATGAGTAACTTCATGAATTATACCGAGACAGCTATCTTTATATAAATGTGCAGATTGATGAAACCAAAACTAAGGCAAGATGTCTGGAGAAAAAATGTGTAACTCAGCCCACAGTAAGCCTCAAAATAAACTTCATTTGCATGAGGACCTCTTTCTCGGTAGACTACCCAAGGATTACTGATGACAGCATTTCCATATTAATAAGCACAGTTTTCTTTCCATCATGTGCCCTGACCTACAATTTTTCACCAAATAGCCTTAGACATCATTTCCCACAGTAGGTCATCTCCAGTATGTGAGTGCAACAATAGGGGCAGGGCCAAATTAAAATCTCTAACACTCAACTGTCATGAAAAAAAAGAAACAAAGATTGAAAATCCCCAACAAAAATGTACCTTCTTTGTCTAGCTAGGTTAGATTACCTTTTTCTTGCCATAACACTCAAATCCAAGGGTAGCTCTATGTAGAACAAGATGATGGAAGAATCTGAAAACCCCTCATGTTCTTTTGCTGGCTGGGGGTCACAGTAAACAGACCGCTCTCTGAAGAAACAAGGCAGAGCACAACTGAGCACAAACTAAAACACCACACATGAAAGAGGAAACACTGCATAATGGGAAAAAACACAGTCACAGAGCACTGTCTCTTAGCAAACAAAAGGATGCCCCTATCCCACAAAACAACCTTTTCTACACACCATGGATCAAAAATCCATCTTACTTCCATACATCTAATCACATTGTAATAACATCATTTCTCACTGCAATAATACACAGTCAAATGCATGGCAATTTCATAACAAATAAAGTCAAAGAGCCAAAAGCATTTCTTGAATGTTGCAGAAATAGCTATTTGTGATGCAGAAAATATAAGCTCTAATGTGCCATGGGCATAGAAGAATCAATAAGAGGAAGATACCGTCTCCACATCCACAAAGGATTCCATCAGTAAGATACAATAAAGAAGAGAAAGCTTAAGTAACTTCAGGCAATTATATCTACACTGTTGATGAAGACTACATAAAACATCTCAATCTTTCAGCCATATATCTACAGCTGTAGATAAATAAATTGGTTACACTGCAAAATTACCTTGATTGTTATACAAAGATGAAACTTTTTACACATCTTGCTGCCCACAAGCTTAAAAATACAGTATTTAAGATTCTAAAATTAAAACGTATTACATATCTTGCTGACTAAATCCAGAGATTTAACTGTAAAGGTTTCACTTGTTCAAAACAATTAATTGTGCTAAAAGGCTTTTTTAAAGAAACAGTTGCAAACATAAATCTTCCTGAAATATGAACATACAGTATGCTATCATATAGAGAAACACAATGAAACAGAATATCTCTGTCTACTTTTCAACTCTAAAGAAACATAATCCCCACATCCCCACTTGACTATTGCTCTGATTCAAAGTGAAGGTTGAATAAGTGCTTCAAAATACAAAACAAAATGTATTAACACAATAACTAAACCATTAATAAGAATATGCCCTTAACTCCTTAACTACCTACCACTACTCATCCCCCATTTATCAGTCTGTATTTTGTATTGTCACATAAAAACTTGATCTCCTACAGCCAGAGGCGACTGTTTCCATCTTTCCTCAAAAGTGTTCCCAGTAAAAGTGACCCAGTAAAAGTTCTCATCCTTATGGAAACTCCATAAAGTCAATTGCCTTTATTTCAGGTTTTGTTTGAATGCTTACTTGGCAATAACACATCATTATGTATGGCTCCCATGTGCACAATGAAGATATTCACACACTATTGCCATCTTTAACTAGTGAGCAAGATGAATTTTGTTGTTATCATAAAACAAGAAAGCCCCTACTTCCAAGTCTTTCCAAGCACTATGAACACTGGATAGAGAAAAACAAGAGCTATGTAGTATTAAAAAAACCCACACTGTAAGACTTTTACAGAAACTTAATGCTTCAGCTCAACACTTACCAACTCTTCTTGATTGAACACACATAGTACCAGTTTCATCGACCCATGTGTTCTGCCCATATCCTCACAATACAGCACACGTTACGAAACAGCAATCTCACAGGCAAGTAAGACCTGAGCTTTTAATGAAATGAGACTGAAGGTCTAACTTGACAAATGTACCAACTGTTCAAACTGCCAAACAAAAGCAGGAAAGGCTATACCAACCTTCATATTTCTTCAGACAGAACACTTTCCTTAAGTATCACTGCAGGCACCTCTCAAGCTGGTGGCACTCAAGTCCATCTTCCCCAGAAGCCTGCCCTGGAATACTTCTGGCATACTTAATAATATTGAATTAAAAAAATATGTTTTTCACTATCAGAATTATGTAAATCTAATAAACTTATTTTAACCTCTGCTCTGCATAATCATAGTCTGTAAGATCTTCCAAGAGTATACAAAATTCCAAAATCATAAAGAGCTCTGTAAAAAAGCTTAGATACCAGTTTAAGATTATCTCTCACTAACAGGGAGCTCTAATGTAACAGCTGTAACAATTTCTTACTCAACAAGCAGTGATTTTGTAAGTGTTTTCTATAGTGCAAATGAAATTTGAACACTAATTTGAGAACAACTGAAGTCTGGTGGAAACTGCATCCATCAGCACCCATGAAGCTCTTTGGCTCTGCAGTTCTTGCCCCCTGAAGTGTCAGGTGACCATCCAAAACCAATTTTGAGAGAGTAGCCAAGAAATGCACTGCTTGTTCCGGCATGCTCCTAAACTGCCAGGAAAATCATTTGCATGTTTCTTTTGGGCAAAGATGTTTATTTACTAAAAACACTGTGAGCTGGAAATTCCCCTTCTAAAGGGCACTTTCAGCAGGTTTCTTACCTTAGGAGCACCTTTTTGTGAGCTTGGCAGATAAACATGTTTGCAAGAGTTAAACCAGCAGCCACCACTGCACCTCCAGTTCAGAATCCTGATGTCTATTTGCCCTTCTTTAAAAACTTAATACTCTCATGTACAAAATTTGCAGCACCCACTCAATCTGACAAATTTGTGCTGAAAATATTTATCTCTGAACTCTCTCAAAAATTGAGAGTCCTTTCTAATGTTTTTACACCAACAGTAGAAAAATATTTTCTGGGACAATTAACATATTGTAAATACAGCTGTCTGTTTCTTAAGTTTCCAAAACCTTGAAGAATACCACAGCCTCATTAACTTCAGAAGGAAGGTGAAATGTTACTTTGGAAAAGGGAATCTGATTAATAGTTGCCTTTTTTGTTTTTTTAAACTTGACCCACGATGACATTTAAGCCCAGAACAGGTCCTATGAATAGAAACTTTTCAGTGGGTGTTTGTGATTTTTCTCCCAGTTTATTCCAAGACTTAAATTGTTATGTATAAGACAGATCTGGGACATCACTCCTATGAGGTCCTTCATAAGCCTTGATAAGTCAAGCCAAGAAACAGTCAAGAAGGTTTCCCTTCCCGACTGAGTGACCATCACTATGGGCATTTGTATAAGCTTGGTCTTTTCAATCCAAAACAGAGGAGAAAAACATAATGCCATATTGTAGAAAAAAAAGCAGACATGTCTGCATTATGATGTCCTATGTATGCAAAAATAATCAGGCTTCAAAATATGAGCTGACAGACCGAAGAGTGTTCAGAAGCAAAATTTCACAAAACTTTCCTGACAATTACCACTACATATTCCAAATGTGATGTCAAAGATATTTAATCATACCATTCATCTGCCAGTTCCTGTCTCTTGGTTAGCCTAAAACTATAGGTTCTAACACTTCAGCCAATTTGACTGGAGGGACAGAGGTCTCTGAGGATATCAATCAGGGGCAAGTTTCCCAGCAGTAAGCAGCAGGTAAGGGAATAAATATCAAAAAATCACCACCAAGGAAAGAAGGAACAGCAAGAGGGTAAGGCTGACTAAGCAACAGCAAACACAATTCGTGTAACGAGAAAGGGACAAAGAACATCAAAAGGGAGAAAGTCTAATAAAAATGGTATATAGTAACTTATATTAAAATAGTAGCACACTTTGACAAAGGGGTAGGTAGCCATGCTTGCTAAGGCAGGTATGAGGACGTTTCTTGGTTTGGAATTAAAAAGGCCCAAAGTGGACTCTCTTCCCCATCTTCTGATGTTTTGAAAGTCTTTTAGCACTACTGGAGCATGCTTTACATCTTTAGTTGTCACACAAGAAGTTCCTGAGAATTAGAGAGGTCACTGGCTAGTATGACTACTATGAAAGCCAAAACTCAGTGTTATCTTTTCCTAGCTGAAACCACGAAAATTGGGAGACCATCTTCAAAACAGACTAGGAAATGACTGAAAATAAATGGTTACTTTTGCAATACTCAAAGTTTAATCCAATAAAGACATTGTACATGTAACAGATAGGTGTCTATCTGACCTCCTGTTAAATTCACTGCAAAAAATTATTTCATTACATTGGCAACACCTCAGCCAGAAAAAAAACAGTTACTGTATTCTGAATAGATTGTTCTATGTGATTAGAATACAACTCATCCAGAAAACCCCCCAAATCAAAATGTACTACATTGCTTCAAGCATATTTGACGCGTCTAGGAATGGCCTGTGTTAGGTTGAGCCTGGATGGCAGGTATATCCCTGCCCAGTCAGTCACTCACTCTCCCCCCAGAGAGATGAGGAAGAGAATCAAAAAGGCAGAAGCAAGGGGAGAAACCTCACAGGTCAAAACACACAAGTTAGAGGGGAGATTAAAACAAAAAACCAACCAACCACACGTACAAGTGAGGTAAGCCAAGTCACCAATCACCGGCATGTCAATGGCCAACCTCAGCAACAGCTAACTTCCTCCCAGTTTTATTGCTGGGCAAGATGTTAAAAAATATGGAGCATCTTTTCAGTCAGTTTGGGTCAGATGATCCATCTGTATCCTCTCACAACCTCTTGCCTGCCCCCAGCCTGCTTGCTAGGGCAGTACAGTGAGAAGCATAAGAGGCCTTGACATGGTGTGAGCACTATTCAGCAATAGCTGAAACACTGGCGTGTTAATGAACAGTTTGGCACAACCTAAAACACAGCACCATATGGGCTGCTGTGAAGAAAATTAACTCCATCCCAGCCAAACCCAGCACCAGTCTGACCTGAAAAGTCCTTTAAAGAGGACTTTAAAGAGATCTTTGCATTCAAAAAAAATACTGCCAAAATCATTTACAGTAAGTGATTAATCTAAAGTTGCTTTTGATGTGTTGCTTGCATTTGTCAACACAGAAGAAAAAAGCATTCATATTTAGCCCTAGATAGTTCCATTCAAGTCTCAAAAAAAATGCTAGTGAACAACAGACACTAAATCTGAAAGATTCAACTGATAAACTACAAAAGCCCAGTAAGTAACAAGCCTTCTGAGAGACCTGAAAACTTTACACTTCTGTCTCACCTCTTCTCCACACCCTCAGTGAAGCCTCCATCCGGTCTGTACTTTGAAGTGCATGGACTCTAATCTCAAGTGATAAACATTATCAGCCAAGTGAGACTATACTGTCAAGTCAGTGGGAAAGACCGAATCCAGCAGCGTGTGATTGGCTGGAACTGCTCTCCCATGTCAAGACTAGGCTGGAGTAAGGATCTAATTTATCACCCAGGATTGTTCTCTTTAGGACCCAGGCTGACCAGGCTAACCATATCCTCCAAAACAAGGTTTTGCTTTAACATCTATTGGACTGAAACAGAAGGCTAGTTTGATTCTGATTGTCATGCAGGAACTATTGGAGGAAAGAGTGACATCTTTGAGGTTTATTCCAGTAAGGATAACATAGGAAGATTCTTCAGCTATTGCATGATGGCTCAGAATTTGAGTCATCCCATCTCTTTGAAAGAGCTCCCTTTAGGAGCAGCAGTTTTCAGTAGGGGAATGCTTTCTAAATGGTCCATGCAAAGTAGCCAAGAAAAGTAGATCTGCAGCTAAATAACTCTCAAAGTATCAATCAAGCATCTGTGCCTCCACTGGAAAAATAAGGGCACCCTGGTAAAAAAACAAGTGAAAATGACTGAGAGGAAATATATTAATAATACATATCTTATCTGGCAAAGCCTCACACTATTCCAGATTCATTTCAATAGCTGTTCATGCTTGCTTAACACGACATGAAGAAAAGACTGCAATCTGACATATTCGGTGCTACATCAAAGCAGCAGAGCAGAAAAGAGTAGAGGCTAACAACCTCTCATAGCCAGTGGAAATGAAGTGCTTGCACAATACTAATAACTGTGTTTCTTTTTTCCACCCTACAGACAATGAAAAGATTGTTCTCAGAGACAAATCAGTCCTCCAGTCCTGCTGTTTTAAAAACAGTGAAAACTGATCACGTTTCAATTATAAAATAGTCTGCTGAGCTCAGGACAGAATCTAGACAGTTCTGTGGGTGCTCAAGTACCTGCCACACATTTCTGAGTACACAGAGGACTGTCAATAGGTTCTTTAGGAAACAACTGTTTTCAAAAAGACTTTTTCATACAACAAGTTAGTACGATGCTTAAAGGAGAATGCCAATAGCATATGTCTTATGTCATTCTAATGAATGTGAACATTTCAAAAATGGAGATGACCCTTCCTCTAAATGGGAAAAGATTTGTGATGCTACTTTTTAATTCCATGGATAAAAGAATTTGCTAGTCTACAGTCCCAATTCATCACAACTCCATTACTTTCTCCATCTTAAAATGTAAATCCTCTTACAGGAAAGGACTATAATTGCCATCTCAATCCAGATGGTAAGGGTGCCAATGATTTACAGTTTGTTTTTAATTACAAACAGATAAGGAAGGTTGATACTGCCTTCAGATGTCACTGACTCTTCTGATACTTTCTGGACAACTAAAAGGTAAAGGGGAGAGTTGCAAGAAAGCACAGAACAGAGTGAAGGCAGAGACAGGCAGAGACCAAGGCTATGAAAGGCTTCTGACAGAGTCTCCTAAAGCTTTCTTATCTGTAAGTCAAGCACTCACAGGCAGGAGAGACAGATAGGATGGAAAATTTGCTGGGCTACCTGGCTCCAAAAGTGACTGATAGCACCATGCCTTGCTTGCAGCTGTAACAAGCACAGCACTCTGAAGTCAGGCACTGGGCCCACATTGCTCAGCATTGTCACTAGTTGCTGGCACAATGACACAGAGAACACCCCAAGGAGACAGACAGGTCACATCCCACTGCTGGAGTGGCCAATACAAGAAATTGCGGGACCTTAACACTGACCTCTGACCTGGAGGACTGAGTTAGAAGGCAGTTCATCAAGCTCAACAAGGAGCTGTGCTGAGTTCTGCAGCAAGGACTGAACCATGCACTGGTTCCAGGAACAACAGCTGTATTGAGATGCACCCAGCAGTTATGTGGGACAGCAGGCTGAGTGAAAGCCATGAGCAGGTCAGGGTAGACTTGATACTGACAACAAGTATCACTTACCACTTTACCTCCAGTTTTTAAAAAGTATTTTTCAAGTGCTTCTGCTGCTGTTAGCAGATGCATTCTTCTATGCAGTGCTCCTTAATACAGTAGCCAGTGTAGTAACACATTCAGAGCTTGCAAATAAGGAGGAAATAATTAACAAGCTGGAAAATAGAGTGAGAGGTGAAGGTGGTCTTAAGAGTTTTTAAAAACTGAAAATACAAGTTACAACTTAATCACCATGACATAACAGCTTAAGTGTAGAGACTGTTGTGAAGGAATCTAAAATCATGTTTTCTTACAGTAAGTTGAATTATCTTAATGCCAGCTAGCACAAATTAAAACACTTATTCTTACAGTAAAAATCACTGTCAAATTAGAGCCAAAGTTTGTTAAGAATTCAAGAAGTGATGTTTTACGTACTTTATTATTAACAAGTGCCATTACCCTGGGCACCAGCTTACTCCGGTGTACCTTGGTTACATTTCACTTTCTAATGCTTTCAAATCCTCCTGCTCCACACCCCTCAAACATCAGGACTTGAGAGAAAGTAAAAGAAACAACCCCTCCTATAGCAAAATCATACCAGTAGTTATTTTGACTAAATCTGCTAAAAGGAAACTTCAGACACACGTAACATTTTTGTCACCTATTGCCTTAGAACTATCAAAGCATAAAAACAGAGGGGTTTTTAAGCTTAGCAAAACACCTGCAACATTAGCAGTTTAAAACAAATTTAACTTTGGTTTAGATTTGTATCCACAGTTTATGAATCAAAATTTCAAAGTATTGATCCTGGACTCAACCCTACTTATCGACCCCAGAGCCTCTGCATGTTAATATATGTTTCTAAACTACAGTGCTTCACAGCAGGAATCTAGGGCAACACAGGCACCAGTCCTTAAAAAATACCAGCAGCTGTTGGCAAGCTAATTGCACAACTGTTCAAACCAGAATATTTCTTCTTAGTATGTTTTAGCAAGATACAATACCTTGGTACAGAAAATAATGCCCTACTTCAGCTTTGAAATGACTTCAGTTAGGACCAAATACCTGAGTGAAAGTGACAGCCTGTTAAAGCTGATGTACGTCATTCTCCTCTCTCCCCTCTGTTGCATTGAAACACCTAGAAAATAGTACCTTAACTAAATCTAGAGGGGTTTTTAGACCACAAAGTGGGGCAAAGCCAGCAGCTCAGAAAATTAAGCATTCCAATTTTCAAAAAAGAAACCTAGAGAAAACCAGAATATATTAGTTCTCTCTATAATTTTAAAATACAAATCTTGCCTATTAGAAACATTTCTGATCTTCTCATCTGATAAAAGGAGCCACAAAAAATCAAAAAAGCAAGGATAAAGGTACCCAGTGGCTTCCATTTGAGAAGATTTAACTGACAAAGCTCTTCACCTTATAAAGCAAGCAGCTGAGTTGGGAACATGACACACAATCTTTAAAAAGATGAATGACAGAGAAAAGGCATGAAAAATGCAACTACTAACTATTTAAGAGAACACAGGCATTAGCAGACAATTAAATTTCCCAGCAGATGTTTGAGAGCAAATAAACTACTACAAGTCATTGCCAAGGGTATAAAACATTCAAAAAGGAACTAAAAAAAAAAAAACTCAACACATCAGTGTCTAATAAAATTGTGTAACTGGAATCACTGTCTCAGGAAATCATTCAGATCCTGCCTGCTGGGACAGCAACTGAAGTGGGCACTTGTCTTTCACTTACAACCATAGAATAGAAACACTAGGGTTGGACAAGATCTCAAAGATCATCAAGTCCAACCATTAACCAGACACCACTGTGATCACCACTAGACCACATCCCCAAATGCAATACTCACATGCCTTTTGAACACTTCCAGGGATAGTGATTCTACTACTTTCCAATGCCTGACCATCCTTTCAGTGAAGATTTTTTTCCTAATATCTAACCTAAACCCCATGTTAAGATGAATTACTAAGTTGGAAGGGACCCACAAGGATCACCCACAAGTCCAACTTCATGTACTTGTACTCAGAAGGATTCAATTTGCATGACCTACTACCAGAACATCAGAGACTCAGATCAACTCAAGGCTTCCCCTGGTTGTCTTAATATTGATTAAACAAATGCTGATATAATGACCAATGCGAATAGTAGAAAGGGAAAAGGGAATGAAAATCACAAAAGGTTCAATGCATTAGTGCACTGCAGCACAAGGTAGTGTCCACAAAAGCCATACCACACAGAATGCAGGTCAGAAAGTTTTCACGTTTTTTGTATGCTCGTTTGATGCTATAAGGGAAGTCATCATACAGAGCTGAAGCCACTTTCATAGTATCTGGATTGCTGAGGATGTACAAGTTTAAATTAAGAAAGGAAAGGGTTACAAACACAACTTCCAGAGTTTGCAAAAGCTTTTTAAGATATTTCATAGAAAAGAACCGATCATCAAAATAAAAATGGTTTAGTCTTGCCAGTTCTCATATTACATGAAATCATTAACTAGGCTAATGAGGAGTGGGATAATCCAATTTTAACTAAAATCCATGCATATGTTTTTATAGTGGGTATGGATAGATACTAACTCTATAAAGAAATTCTCAAAATAACATAGGAATATTAAAAAAATACGTAATATCAACAAGATTTTACAGCTCTATGATTAGCAAGTCAACAAATTAATATCAGCTCTGCAACCTCTAAGTTAATACTACATTCCTGTGATCCTCTCTACCCTTCAAAAGAACATCCTCACATACTTCAAATCTCAGAGGGATAAGGAAGCTTTGACAAATTCTTCTGCAGTGTCCCGGTTTGTTAATTTGTTAATGTGTTGCACACTGTACACAGCAGAGGGCAGCAGTTCTCCATTGCCACTCGAAAGCACTTCCCTGTCTCCAAAAGATATGGATGAAAACACTAAAGTCTAAATTATATTCCTTTTTCTGAAGCCGTCATTTTACAAAAGTGCACTTCAAACTACAAAGACAAACCGAAATAAAAAAAAATCACTATGATTTCCAAGCATCAGATTTGAACTAAAAATACAACCTGAGAAGCAGCAAATTTATTCTGCCAGAAAGTTTTCCATGTCCTTCCTTGCAGTCACAATCTGGTACCAAAGTTGTTTCTACATGCTGTCCACAAACTGCAGTGCACTGGTGAACGGATGCACAAAACCTCACTTTTATTTTATTCTCTAAACGACTAGATGAAGTAACAATTTAATTAGTGGTAGAAAAGTATATGTTTTCAGATTCCCACTTAGTGTTCAGGAAGTTGAAACAACCCTATTTTGAAATTAATTTTCTTGTTTAACCTTACTAGAGATGTTCTTTTACAATCCTTGGGACATGAGAGTTACATTAGAATATGCTACAAACAGTCCTAACAAGATTTTAGGTGACTAAAAATCCTCATTTTTGGATCCAATCCAATCTGATGCTTTTCAAAATCATGCAAAGTGAGACAGATTTTTCTGCTAAGTCTCTCAGACAACCTCAACCCATATAAACAAGTTAATATGACCTTTAAAATAATCCAGCTACATCACAATGAGCTTGTGTTATCTACATTATTATTATAAATGTCTATTATTAAATAATTACTTTAGCAGCAAGGATCCTTTTGATTTCCAGCTTTAATTTATTTGGCTTAATTCTTATTGTTCCCATGTCAACATCAACTCATTTGAAAAGTCACTGTCATGTTTTGTTTCTGGAAACGTATTCCCTATGTCATCAGTGAGCTCTTGCAGCCTTTTTTTTTTCTCCCTCCTCCTCCTTCCAAGACAGCAATTCCCTCACTGCTCTGATGGTACTTCCAGCTGGGTACATACAATATGCAGCGGCATTTATATAACACTGCATAAAACAGAACTCTTCCATCACCTCAAAATATCCTGAAGACCTCCATAGAGTTTTTCAATCGAGCAAAAGAAGATCAGCAACATTGTTACAAAGACCATAGTGCTTCTACCCCAGCTTCAGTCACCTGAATTATAGTTCCTTGCCTAAAACCAGCTGTGTACAACAACTCCTGGGAACAAGCCATTAGGAAGCTTGGAAATAGAGAAATTGATCCATTTCTTACCATACAAGTGATGTTTATTTCCAGGAAGTTTTCTACAAACAGCTCTTGAGATGCATTTATTAATAACAGATCACTAAGTTAACTACTCCTCTTCATGCCAACTGGAATTTTTAGAACATATAATGAATCAAACTTCAATTAAAAAAAAAGTTGCCAGCTAAAGTATTCCCTAGCCTTTTCCTTAGCCTGAAGGAAGATGAAACCCCATAGGTAAAAAAGATTTCATGTAATCAAATAGTCCTACTTTTGCCATCTTAGGTAACTGTTAAATTGTTACTGAATTTAATTACAAATAGCAGCAGAAAGGCAATTTGGTTGGGGGGTTCTTTTTTAAATGAACTGTAAAAGCATCATCACTTCAGACTGCTGAATTATGACAGATATTTTTTTCTTCATTTGGAGTTTGGAGTTTTTTGAGGAGAACTGTACCTGAATTAAATATTATTGTGCTTTTCTGAACTCAAGCTAAAACAACCAAAGTAGATATTTCGGATTCAGTCATGTGATAAATAGTTGCATTTTACCACATGTGAATGGCTTGGGGGTTTTTTCCAAATAGAAAAAAAGCAGACTGAAGAATACCAAAGTTTCCTTCTGGGCAAAGCATTTACAAAAACATACAGAAACATACTACAAGTCAAATATGCACAATTTTGAATTGCTTCATATTTTCAAACAAATAATGAGTGTAAAAAAGTAAAAGGCTATCCTTTAATTACTGAAGAAAAATGGACCAAGCTCATTATTAGAACACTAAAAGGACTTCAACAGAGTTATTATAAAGTAAAATAAAGTAAAAATACAAGAATGCAAGAAGCAGCTGTTCAGTTCCAGCTACCACATTTGGCCACCCCACCACCCCAGCACTGGACAATCCAAGTCAGATTGTAGTCTCCTTAAGGGAAAAGCTCTGGAGCTTTTTCTTTGTGTGCCACACACACAGCATGCAAACAGAAATACTCTTCAGAGGTGCTGTCCTCATCAGGTAATAAAGGCACCCTAAATGCAGTGTCTAAATGTAACTATTACACAACTTTTGCAACAGGGAAAACCAGGCCACAGAAGAGTGAGAATTCCCAGCTGTGGTGCTCCATCTCAATGGCACATTTGAGAGAACCTTGAATGGTGGCTGGCACACTCAGCCCTGCCAAGATAAGAAAGAGCAAAAATGTCCTCAATGTTTGTTATTTGTAGGCACAAGTAAACCCACTGTTAGAGCACAAAGACTGAAAGAAGGAAGTAATTATTGTTCTAATGTTTTAGCAAAGTGGAGGGGAGGGAATCATTCTTTCAGGCAGTATGGGTTTGTCACTATACCCCCCCCAAGTCCTGTTCATTCCCTCTTGGGCATTTAGATGAATTCAGAAAACGCTGATGATTCCTGCCCACATTGACCTTTAAGGCAGCAGTTCTCAGTTACACTTTTAGTATGTATTAGAATTTCATTAAAGTGTGTCCTTGCCTCCTCCAAACCCAAGATGTGGCAGCATATGGGGTTTAAAAAAATATTTTTAAAAAAAAACTAAATCAACACCAACACCACCAAAACCCCATGAACCCCAAGGCTGAATATCAGTTAAGCAGAGATTGTCTCCACTTGAATATCTCTCTTTTTTTTGGCCTGGTAAATACCAGTCCTAGGAATGAGATTCAAATGATGTTATTCCCACTTACGAAAGTATGAGTAATACCCACTGACAAAACATTAGACTATGATTAAGCCTCAAATAAAGTGTAAAAACACCCCTCATGTTAACAAAGCCCTGGTGCAAGGCACTGCATTTACAAAAGAAGTGATCAAGCACAGTGCTGGCTAGTAAAACAAATCTGACTAGCAGCATACCAGATAACCAGCCAGTGAGCTCAGCCATCCTGAAATCTCACTTCAAATAAGGGAGGAAGTCTTTTGGGGTTTTGCCGTCAAGAAATTTAAATACCTCTGCCTACTGACAGAATCGTGTTGGAGACCATATGCCCAACTACCAACAGCCCTACGTTTATTCACCCACTGCTTTCATTACAACAGGAAACTATGACAAAGTCGTTCACTCTGAGGGTCCAGTTCCATGAGCAGCAGCCAAACAGAGCAAACATTTTGATTCTACTGCAGAGAGAAACACTGTTCTTCCCACCTTCTCCTTCCAAAAGTGTTGAGCTGTTAAGTCTTATCATTTTACCTGCCTTTTCACAGGTCTCTGAGTCCCTTTAACTGCTCAACACCTTCCATTTCTCCATCCCAGCAGCTACCTTTTAATAGGTCTAGTGCTTCTTTGACTTTTCCATGAGCTGCCCTCATTCGGTAGCCAGCAAAAACCCATACCAAGTGCTACCAGGTTCTGAGCAGGTGAGCAGTGAATAAAAGAAGGTGACAGCACTCTCAGTAGCAACAATTAGATTTCACTGTCACTTATGAAGCCACAGATCGAATTCTTCTCCCATAGCAAACAAGGACAGCCAAGCAAAATTGATCAGGAATGAATGCTTTATCACTCCGCTGCCATTAATTCTACCTGGAAAATTTCTCAGGTTATGATCATCAGCTCCTCTGAAATAAACCCACACAGCTCCAGGCAGGCAAATGGAATTGTGAAAATGATTTGAAGGGATCTTATTTATAGGATTGATTTCAAAGTTATTCACTTTTTTTTTACTGTTGCATTCAGCATCTCTAATCTACACATATTCCACTCCGTATTCTCAGAGTCAGTCCACAAGCTGTGTAATTTCAGCTGGAAATACTGATCTTTTACAGACATTTGTTTTATTTTTCAATTGATTCCTAACCAAACATACTCAGAAATGGTGCAATAGCCAAATATAACTCATGTGCCATTTGTTCCTAGTATTAATTAGCAGCTTTTACTTTTAAAATAGAAGAAGTACAAACACACACAACTCAAGAGCTTCATGCAAGATTCATCAGCTTCACACAAATACCTCAGGTGTGTGGTATCCAGTTTCTTTGAGCACATGTACTCCAACAAATACAAACTTTATTGATGTCTCTGCCTGAATAACTACACAATTCTAATAACTTTCGGTTTATCAATTAAATGACCCTGGATAAATGCAGTTATTTAGGAATGGCAAGCAAATACGAGCAAGCAAAGATTATCTCTGGAGATGCTCTGTATAGCAAGCCACAGATATATACCTCTGTTTTGTATTCTATGTGCATTTTAGTGAGAATAGACAATCCATGCAAGACAAACCCAAAGAAGAGTACAGAGAAATTGCCTCTGGCCCAGGAAGTCCTTGAATCTTAAACTGTTGCTGGTTGGGAGAATACCAAATAATGTATTAACAGAAAGAGAACTCTGAAATTCAGAGAATCCCTTAAAAAAAAAGAAGTTAAATGCAGGCTTATTATAATCTTGTACTCTATACACAAAACAGAACAGAAACAGAAGAACAGTACGAACAGTAAGAACAGAAACTTCTCCTAATGATTTGCTTTAAGTTAGTCTATTTTGTCATATTTTCCTAGTACAGTTCTCAGATTTTGCATACCAGGTCTTTTTATCATTTCCACCACTGTCACTCTCTGCCATCTTCATCATTATTGTTGTCACCACTCACCACCTTCAAACCTATTCATCTTCATAACTCCAGAGAAACCAACTGCCATTCCCATCCATAGAATCCAAAATCCAGTATTTCTTAACTACAACTTCTAGATCTAACCAATCTCATGCTATCCGGAGTTTCACTGGCCTTCTTTATTTGCCAAGTAGAGATCAGAAGCAAGCCCACTCTGTGTACTAAAACTTCACACTTTTTAAAGGCTTGTTCACAACACAAATACAGGCAGTTGGGACATCACTTCTCCTGGCATGACCACATGATCAGTGTTATCTGCTTGTATTCCTCATTGGTTTTGACAAATGTCCTTTAAGCCCATTTACAGCATACATTCCTCATGCTTGGTCTCCTATTCCAAATGAAAGTTAGCCAATCCTTTAGAATGCAGACAACCACTCCTGATGTTCATACTTACCATTAGTAGGCAACTGTTTCTTTGGCCTTCCCTCACACTTCAAGATTTCATGCAAGGACAATTTCATACCACTTACTGATGCTGCCAACATTAGCACTGAACTATTTTTTTTCACTTCCCAAAGCTTTTATGACTGATTCTGCATCCATTTCTTCAACACTATAGCCCGATGGCATACCAAAGTCAAGAGATATTATTAGCTCTACTCAGCTGGCTCACCAAATAACTATGATTTATCCAATGTTTGGAAAGCAATTTGCTTTTTAGTGAGGACACGGAATGTTGGCAAAATTAAGTTCTTGGCCAAAACCCATCATGACACATCATTCACATGTGCCAACTTGGAAGGGCTGTTGTGGACTATTAAGCACCCAATGTATGAGCTTTTAGCACAATAATTTCCCATATAATTCATTCACATCTCTTCTGCAATTTTAAATTCAAAATTCTGTATTTTGTTCCTCCATTTAAGAAAGTATCCTCCATTGAGCCCCCCCAGGCACTTCTCCATCAAGTTTACACAAAAAATCTTGTATTTTAGTTGTTTCTGTTTTCACACAATTGCCTGTCTTATTTCCTACCAACTTTGTAGCTAAGAAAACCTGCATAAGAACTCTTCTTATGCTTTTTCAAACACTTAATAGACCACACCTGGAACACAGGATTTAGTACAGAGGACAGCCACCAAGATGGTCACGTGGCTGAAGCACAAGGAAGAAAGGTTCAGGGAGCTGGGCTTGTTCAATCCAGAGAAAGGTGCTTGGCAGGACCCAGTAACAGCCTTCTAATATCTAAGGGGAGACTACCAAGAAAGCAAAGCTTGGCCCTTGTGCACAGCAGGAAGACAGACTACTTTAAACTGAGACAGGACGAGAAGATTTACAAAACCTAATCAAAGCCCTTAAGGACCTGGTCTAAGGTCATTGATGCTGCCCCTGCTTTAAGCAGATGGTTAGACAAGATCACCTCCAGTGCATGTTCTGTTATGCACAACTCACTTAAGTTCAGGAAAATTACAAAAAATGACAACAAACAGGACTTTGAACTAGAGTGCATTGCACAATCAAGTAAGGAAACCTGCAGGATTCACATAAGCACCTCTCCCACCTCAGCCACACCAGCTGTAGTTGTGCTGCTCTGGTTGGGCACCTTGCAGCCACATCACTGTGCTCATCCAGAATTCATGAGTTCTCATGGCTTAAGTTTAACAACTTAGAAAAAAATCCTTCATCTTTCTCCCTCAGTAATAGGTTGATGCATCATATATGCTTCCCCTCGCGAGATACTAGGTTTTGGGTACTGTCAGAAACAAGGAACTGGACTACACTGATACTGCTCTGGTGCAGTCCGGGATCCTTCTTAGTATTTCAAAATAAAAATGGTACAAAATGATTGTTTTTTCACACTAGTCAGACTAGAAACATTATTTAAAGCAGTTTTACATAATTTTCATTTTAAATTCAACAGTTTTACTGAAAGTATACTATGGAACACACAAGCTAACAATGACTGCTCAAAATAGCCTTTTCTAGAAAAATCAATGATTCTTCATATTCTGCATTTAAGTGCCATGAACTCATTTAAAACTGTGACTTAAATAAAAATCATTACTGTAAGCTCAGCCCACGTGCCTGCTCTTAATAGTATCCATGGTTGCAGTGATGCAAATTTGCCTACCTACATCAAACCAAATGTGCCCACATAAAAAGAAAAAAAATACTGTATTAATCAGAACTCTTTGCACTAGATTTGGGCAAAGTAAACCAGTTAGACCTTTGAAGACAGCTCAGAAATTAGTTTAAGGACCTGTTTACCCACTGTGACCAGACCTTAACTCTGAATTAAGCAAAACAGAACTATCAAAGATCAAATTATGAAGGATTTATCATATTCATCAGAAAATTCATCTCACTGGCCAAATGCTTCTCTTCCCTAGTCAGAAATAAGGAGTAACAATAAACTCTTTCAAATGTTCCTCCATTCAAAGTGGAGAAAGGAGAAGCATTTAACAATATTATTGATCCTATAATGCATTGCTTTAATGCTAATTTCAAAATTGCCTTACTTACATGCACTGGTTTTCCTTAATATTTGAAAAATACGTTTATGCACAAAACCAAGTAACACACTTTTCATTAGACTATAACTTCCACATAATCAGATACACACACATACCCAGGAAAGCAAACACAGTTCTTTCATAAGCCCCACTTTAAACAAACAGCTTTAGTTGAAGCTACAAGGTACTATAGCAGCATTTAGTTAAATGAGGCCAAAACTCGCCATGAAGCAGGCAGGAAGGATTAAGAGCTGATAACACCAGGTGGAAAGGAACGATCCCTCTAAGCCCATGTCAGACTGTGCTGGGCAGGAGAAGCTCTCTTCCTCTCCCCTGCAACATTTCTGTGAGCAGTCTTACTTCCTCAGCACCCACAGCGCTAAGTTAATCATACTAAAAAACAACTTTTTTCCCAGAATAGCTTTTCTGTTGGATTAATTTCCTATATAAGGTGTCTTTCTGCTCTTAGACAAGAAGATATAGGAAGGTGAATAAATGCACAAAATTATAAAAATTACAACTCTGACTCTCTCTTAGAATAAGTACAATAAAGTTAAGGTACATATCGACATAGCTGAAGTAAATTAATTAATATCCCAAACTCATTGCACAAAAGAGAATATTCTAAAATAAATAAAGCAGAAATGCCATGAATTAATGTTATCACTCGAACATGAACTTCCAAAAAACCCCAATAGTTCAGACACCAGAAAGACTCCTTTGCTGGTGAGACACAAGGTAACTTCACTCATTTCAGTCAGACTTTGCTTCTTTGTGTCAAACAGACCAGGAAGCATCTTAAACTTTTTTTTAATAAAAGCTACCAATAAATCCACCTCATATTCTCCAAGATGTTCATTTTGTTATACTTCAAGAAGCACATTTGTATAAACAAGTTTTATGGATTCAAATTATCCAGAAGAAGGCAAGAAGTCAAAGTAGTTTGTAAAAAAAAATAAAATACTAAACTAGGAACTGTTTAAGCATCCAAAGAAAAGAGAGCAATACAGAACAAGCTCATCACTTGAAGGAAAATAAAAAACCTCCAAAAAAACAAACTCAAAGTCAGTATTTCACAAGCACACTACTAGTACATTCTATTTATGCATCAGATTTTATGTTTAGCAGTTACAAGTGGATTGTATTAAAAACAAACATACATAAAACTTTATCCTAGCACAGAAGTGATGACACTAAGCTATCTGGGTGCCTTCATCTCAAAGCAGCAAAATGTTCAAATAATGAAGCATCTTGAAATATATCCATCCCTAACACAACTTGCCGGATTCATCTTCTCTTTGGTCATTATTTTAAACATAAGGTCACATAAAACATCATTTGGAATTTCTCATTCTGGACTAAGAAGCAAACTACTATTTTAGCATGTTTAAAGAGTGAATTTTTATAGAAGAGACTCTAGCTGCAGAATGAGAAATAAATCCTTCTACTACACTTAAATTTTTCAATATATGCATAATTAGCTCTTCAAAGAATTAACATCTATGATTGATCTTAGCAACAACTACAGAATTTATTTGAATAGAATCTGCAGTTCAAAAATCAACACTTGAAAACTACCAAAACATTTTCATTATAGGTAGACAAAACAAAACAAAAAGATTCGAGAACTTCCAGGATTGTAGGCATTAATCAGAAGCTTTATCGTCTTACCTTTGTTGTTACAATGCATAAGCAATCCATCCTTTCAGCATAGCAGGTATCTTTCCAAACATTTAAAAAGGTTTATTTTCAATTTCAGCTAAACACCATCTCAACAGAATGAGAAAGAGCACACTTATTTAATAGTCAAAACAGTGGAGTGAATGCCAGGTTTCCCTTTGGGTTCATTCAGAGGTAGAAACTGCGTGGAGAAAAAGCAGCAGGCTAAAATATAAATGCTTTAAGATTCAGGAGAGATTCTTAACCTACTTTGATTATCTACGTCTGGAAAACTTAAATGTATCCTTGAAAATATCCTACAAAAGATGTCAAATCCTGTTCCATGCCAGTTAAGTACCTCCTCGTACTCGATTTCATATACTCCTCTTTCAGGATTACCTAACACATGAGCATCACAGAGAATCATTTGATGAAATGCAATACAAAATTATTTTACAGCAAAAAAAATCTCAATTCAGCTTTTCTTAGCTGGTTACAATTTCTAAAATGAAGCGTTTGTTCAAAAATAGTTTTGGCTGCAAACAAGTATTTCTCCTGTAACGTCATTTCAGCATTTGCAGAGTGCAAAATAACTGATTTCCAAAGCAGTAATGAATGGAATATTCCATCTAGAACAGGGAGACAAGAAAGTGGCAAGGAAAGAGTAATGCATATTGCAAGAGAAACGCTATTTTGAGCCTTGAATTAACCTAGAATTTCATTTCCTTTTGTAAGGCTGTAATGCAGTGACAAGGCAAAGTTTGGATGTGCAGGCATTGTCTCCTCAGCCTAATTAGCACAGCTAGGAAAAGTCTAACACTTGGGCACAAACAAACCACCTTCTGTGTACTCTGCAACACTGACAGTTTCAAATATCCATAAGAACCTTATTACATTAATTCCCCACAAGAGGCATTGAAAGCAACTGGTTAACTCAATTTCCACTCTCTTGCCTTATTAAGTCTCCTACTAACACCTGTGCTGCAAACACAATGAAGTGTATTGAAAAAATTCAATGAGTAATTTCAAGCTATTAAATCTTATCTGCAATATGTTGTTTTTAGCCCAAGATGTACAATTAGCAAAACTGACTGTCTTTTGCATCAGCAAACTCTAGAATGTACTAAGTGTGTACCTAGAGCATTTCCTTTAAGCTTTCTGCAACTTTGCTCCACTTGATTCTGTGGCTCTGCCATTTATGTTGAGGGGGGTGGGCAGGGGGGCAGGTTGGTATATATGGAAACTATTCTTCCCAAAAAGACACATTTTATTTTACAGGCAGGTGGTACCTTTACAGGACAAACTTGAATGGAATTTTAAGATAAGTCTTACGCTATTTAGCCACCATGACAAGGATTTTTACCTTGTGTGTCCAAGTCAAGCCAGAGATGTTTTTCCTTTTTACACTGTCTATAAAATCTGTGAAGAATTTCTATTGTGAACACCTAGACGAAGTTCTCACTGCTACAAAGTGGGAAAAGTATCTTTCAAACTGATAAGGCTGAACTCAGACAGAAGGCTAAAAATCCTAATTTCAGAAAGCAGAAAAACACCAGCTAAGTTGATGGAACATTTCTCTGCCAGAAAAGCTGGGGGTGATTACTCTCATAGTACACAAGTTACTCTCATGCACACAAGGTATCCCACAAAGAAATAATCCTTGCATTTCCCAAGTCTTCTTTTGGGAAAAAGTTCAGAGGATTAACAAAGTGTGAGTATCCAAAAGTTATGGAAAACTAACCGAACGTATTTTTGGATGACTTGGCACATGTCCTGTGTCTATCCCAGAAACATCTTTGATGACTAGTACAAGACAGGAAGTCAGTCCAAATGTACATTTCTGGCACAAGCCAGTCTAGGAACCCCACATGGAAACTTGGCTTGTCCCTCATGCTCAGCCTATGAAGGGCAAAGACTAATGATACCTTCTCATCACTTAAATATCTCTTGGCCACTTTGTTTCAAGATTAAGCCTCTGCAGACTAATCCTGGCTATATTGAGCTTATGCTCAGAATCAACCACTTTTATTCCCATTGATTTTTTGTTCTCTTGCCTTCTTTGGGACTCTCACAGAACTAAGGATCATTATCATACCATTTTTTCCTCTCCCATTAATCTTCTCCTAGTAAGCATGTAGCTTCCTTCAGGTTGCCAAAGCAAACTACAGGATGTGGAAAAGAGACCTACTCAGAGAGCAGAGGATTTGTGGATCGGGCTGCTCATCATCAACAGGCACACTGAACACTTCAGAGCAGAGAGCACAGACATACCTCATACCAAGTGTGCTTGAAAAGTAGTAACACATCCACTGCACAGATCAGAACAGCACAAACAACCAAGCCATGTTAGAGCCCTTGACCAGTCACTGCACCACCACCACGGATTAAAAGTCCTTCTGGTAACTGTCTACGTGGTCCTCTCAAGACCCATCTTCGGCTAACAACGTCCACACACAGCGGGGAGAAAAAAAAAAAAGATAGCAATCACACATACTGTGCCAGTAGAGCAAAAAATTTTGTGGCAAACACCAATGCACATTTTCATAAATACAATAAACAGATAGATAAGCACTCAAAGAAGAGAGCACTATACATAAAAAAAGCATTTCCTGGCCCCAAAGCAGTGTCTGCAGATTTTTCACTGGAAATCCTGCACGTTGAAGAAGTAAACATTCAAAAACGATTGACCAAGACTCAAACCTTCAGGTGGTTTAGCATTCTCTTTCTTTTTGAAGACAAATTACAGAACTCTTGAATGAGCAAGCACGTGTTAAATTTCAGAGCTCAGAAGAAATAGTTTTTTCCAAAATGAGAACTAGATAAGGAAACCAGAAATAAAGCTAATGTAACTAAACAATTTAATAACTTAGAACCTTCTTTCCTTGAAATTCTATTGTGGGAAGCAACAGAAAGTACACACCAAAACTTGAATCAAAACCATGAAATGCATGAAAAGAGATATTTTAATGCAAGTAAGTAACAAGTAAGTCACAGAGTGCTGTTAGCCATTGAAATCACTATTTCTACTAAATTTGTGAGAACCATTGCAAGCACTTCAATGTCACCCACATTTATTAAAAAGAAACCTTTCTGTCCTGTCAGCTCCAAGTGACCTCAGTAACAATCAATAACAACTATTCAGCACAGCTGGGACAAAAGAAAAAAGTGCCTTTCTATTCACCAATATTTGTGGCATTAATATTAAAAAACAAACTTGATTCTCGTGTGAGAAACAGAGGCAAGAGATGGTGTTTTCTTGCCTTGAATTACCCATGAATTCTTCAGGTTATGTTTGGCAGTCTCTTTTCATACCTTCACAGGCTTATTCTTTTACCATTGTGGGAAATTCTATCTATTAATTCACCAGATTACCAAATAAAGGAAAATTCATGCACAGATAAACTACACATAGGAATAAATCATGTCAATGAAAACAATGCTTTGGAAAACACTGATTTTGCAGATAAATAATTTCTGCATCTATCCACAAATCTAAAGCACATATGGTTACTTAAATGCTAATTTGGTCTCAGATTCTGTGAGAAAACCCAGGTAACACACAGCTGTCACAGGTGTAACCAGAGAAGCAGGCTCAGCTTGGCTTCACAAGGGGATGTCAATTGCCCAACCTCAGCATATTTGAGGAGACATATCAAAGACTCAGTAAAGATCAAGGACTATCAGCACTGCAAACGTTTTCTCAGGTCCTTTATTAAAGAAAACACTCAAATTGTGAGATGCTGTAACCTAATTTATCGAGGTACCTTTAAACATAGCAAGATGCCATTATTGCAAGTTTATAAAAAAGATGTAATCAGACACAAAAAAAAATCATGTGAATTTTTAAGTTTTCTATTTGCTTCTGAATTGAGAAAGGTGCATTTTTAAAAATAGCAGATTTTTATTACTTACATACATACCCTGAACTGAGCATGACCAGAAGCCTGTCCTTGAAAGACTTTTTCATCTTCACTTCAAACTTCTGTTCAAGACTTACATTCTTCTCTTTGTACAAACAGGTATCAAGAATTGAAAGCAAAACACAGAGCAAACCAAATACCATTTTCCCACTGTAAAATTAACACAGAGAAAGCAATGAGGCTCCTGAGTAACCCAGGACTGTACACCGTTAGGTGCTCAAATAAAACAAGCACACCGTTTTTGCAGAGGAGTTGACATAAACCATGGGTAATGCTCACACAGAGATGCAAGATAAAGGACCAGTATGACAAAAGGGAGAACAATCAGACATAGCACAGCATCAAGCCAGCCAGTACTGAATCTTTATAAAGGCAAAGAAGGTATTTGAACACAGTATAATTGGTTAGGGGTTTTCTCAGGAGGAGCTTGTTATTACAACAGGTATGACTGATTTTCTAAAGGCCAGCTGCTGTCAGGATACTGCAGTCAACATTTAGAAGCAGAAAAACAACTAGAGCATCTGCTGCATTAATAATGTGCTCTACATAGGCAGGTATCTCCTTCCAAGACCTCCTCTGAGATCCTGATTAGCTGCTCGATGGAACATCCCCTTCTGATTACAAACTGCTACTGATCAAACACAGATTTTTTTTCATTCCACTGGAAACCATACATCCAAAATCCTTTCCTTCACAGAACATCAGCTTAGCTTATTAATAAGTTACACAAAACTATAAAAATCTTACAAAGGTTAAGAAGATATTACCACTTGCTTTGTAAAGAAAGTCAGCTCCAATATTGTAGGTGAAAATGAGTTTAGCTTAACTTTATCTCTTAATTTGTTCACCGTGACTACTCTACCTTTTGACAGATCCTGAGAAACATAAGCCTGCAGAATGCCTCATTAGCTAAGAAGGCAAACAAGAGCCGCAGTAACAGAAACACAGCCAGTAGTATCACAAACCTCTATGATTCTCCTTTCCTTGGCACTTCTACTAGGACATTTGGAATACCACATCCCATTTTGGGCCCTCAATATGACAAAGATTTTGATATCCTGGAGCAAGTTCTGCAGAGGGACATTGAGATGATGAGGGGATTGGAAGACCTGACCCTTAAAAAGAGAATGAGAGCATGAAGCTTGTTTAAGTTTTAAGAAAAAAGTTCAGCAGACCCTAAGAGCTGCCTTATGGTACCTACAGTGAGTTTACTCAGAAGACAGAGCTAAGTGCATGTCGCATGATGGAAAAACAGAGACTGCAAATAAATTGAAAGAGACATTTCAATCATAAATAAGGAAAAGTTTTTTCACCCTGAGAATAGCCAAGCATTGGAACAGATCACCGAAAAAAGGAGATTTTTGAGGCTCAACTGGTTGAATGTTTTTGCAATCTGATTGACTTCACAGGTGATCCTGAATTATTTTACAATATCAAGATATTTAGAGAGTTTCCTTTCCACTCTGCCTTGGCATCAAATTTTAGCTGAAATTATTGACATGTCAGCTGTTTCCTTAATTCCTCTTTTGCTTTCTTTTTATGAAAAAAGAATTTGGCAACGTGCCTTAGAAGAGTGAGCCAGAGATCTCTCCACATGCCAGACATTAAACACATGGGCATGTGCAGGTAGATGGGGAAGCACAGATCAGACCAAAGTCCTTCAGCCATCACTACTCACTAAGTACAGAGACATGTTTGCCCAGCTGTAAGAGGCTCCAGATTGAGTTTCCTCTCCTAAGGCAAAAACTTTCTTTGAGATAGTGCTCACTGGAGGGTTTTTCAACACGTAAAATGAAATAAATTACTGTGGCTACTTTTAACTCAAGGTAAACAGCAAACATTTTTTAACTTCTCAGGCTTAAAACTATCAAAATACTGAAACATATCCTACAGATTTAAAGAGAAAAAAAAAAGAATGTCACAGGACACCTATTTTCCTAGCAATACATTACTCAATCGGGTTGGAGATTTTCACCAGTGATTCAAGTTTCACCACATATTTGTCAAACACAAACTGTCCCACCTACAGATGGCACCACAGATCACAGCAAACAGCTTCCAAGGCTGCTCCCTCCTGCACACACAGTGCTCTCACAGTTACCAGTATTCAGATCTTGCTTCAGACTTGTCACCTTTGCCAGTACACACTAAAAATTCTTGCTTATCACTTTCTTGAATTGCTCTTGCTTTTTGTTTTCCTTTTTTTTTCCTTCATTACCATTTTGTGCTGCAGATGGAAACAAAACTACTAAATAATGTTCCAGGAAATACAGAGCACAGAAAACAGATTGCTGTGAATAGGAAAACTTGCAATCTGTAGCTCTAACTGTCTCTAATACACAACCCATGGGAATTACAAACTCTCTCTTTTGATTCAGAAGTAGGAAGGCAAAAACAGAACTAGGCTACGTCCCATTAGAAGTCCTCAGACAACCTAAGCCTGTATACCACTATTCTATGTATATACACAAGCACACATTGCTAAAAAGTCATTCCCAAAGTCAGCTGTGTAGAAAGTTCTTGTAATACAATCCTTAATCCCTTTAGGAGAGCATTATATTCCCAGTCTCAAGCAGCTCTCACGTATACCATCAAAGTGTCAGCTGGAAGAATACTTGTTTGGCCCACAGCAACTATAGCAAAAAGTACCATCAAGGTAAAAGAAACAGAGTTTAAACTTATTACTTCAAAGACTGACAATTTCCAAGCAAGAAAAAAAATGTCTCATTTTTATCACCTATGAACTCACCAACCTGGCAAGGAACAGAACAGCTAAAAAAATCTCAAAGTGCATCCAGGGTGCCAATCTGCTTGTATCTGGTTAATGAACTAACACTGAATTGGACAGCAGCATTCAAAACTTAAAAAGTGAGAGTTTGTTAAAAAAAAGTTAGCTATGAACAAAATTAGATATTAAAATCGAGTCCACTCCAATTTCTAGTAAACTTCAGCAAGCAAAACAAGTGATTAAGTTAAACATATGCTGTACTGGAATTGCTATACCCTTGGGTTGATTAAAACCAATTATAAAATTACTTTAAAACATCCCTAAGGGTCTTAAAAAACACATTATTGAAACCAAAATGCATTAAATTTCACAGCATAAAAACAAATTTTCACATACTTCACATAGCAGGTATGTGGAATATAAATTGTTAATAAGCAGAATATCTCACGTAATTTTTATTAAATTTCAAAATAGTGAGAGAAAGGTATTGCTTTACAGGTATATAAAGAAAAAAGTCACTGAAAAAGAAAGAATTAAGGACAATGAGGAATATACGATTATATGCTTATGTAACAATTCTCATAAAGATTTGAAAGCTAAATTATGACATTCAGATATACTAGAAAAAGAAACCATCACTCAACTACTACTTTTGAAAATTGTTCACCTTCACAACTTAACGTGGAAACATTATTCTAACTAATGAGATACAAGGTAACACTTACTGTAGGCGACGAGACAGAAAAACTTGTTTTCAGGTTGTGAACTAAGATCAACACCAATATATGCAACTCTACCTTAGATTTCCTGGCACTAAATCTAAGTCTGACCTTCATATAGTGAAGGTCAAACAAATGTGACTTTCACATGATACTGAGGATAAAAAACCTGAATGAAGACAGGTAGTTTTGTCATAAATGTTCAAATCTGGGCCACTTAGAAAAATAACAAAGTAATCCACACCACATCAGGTTCTGTTAGGTAACAGTACAGATATATATATATACACACACACACCATGACCACCAGACTGTACCGGAGAAGCAAACAGTGCAGCTGAGAACACACACGACTCTGGTGAGACTTCTCAAATCAGGCCATTCTTCCTTTCAACACATTACAGATCTTGCCATGATAACGTGTCATTGGTACATTGCCAAGGACAGGTCCTTGCATTACTGCCAGTCTACCACCACAGGAGAACAAAAACTAAAGATGCAACTTTGTAATTAAGTTACACCTTCACGTAAAACAGAGAAAGATTCGGGCACAGCAGTACCCTTGAGCTTATGATAAGTCTCCCTTTGTTGTTACGGACACCTTGGGGGCAAAATAAGTAAATTTGTATATGACTGGAAATAGTTTCTGGAGGAGGCTGGCAAGTGAATAATCTGAAAGCCCGGATTTAACAGTACCCACTATTCTGCACTTCAGATGTCAGCAGATTTCTCCTACCAGGGAAGCACAAAAGGTGCTACAGTTGCAACATCGTAAGACAAAGCTCATTACAGCAAATTCGTGATTCAAATCCGACACTTCCAGCAAAGTCTTATGCAGACCACATAGAACAGAACAGTTTTACACTACACTTATGTCAATAAGGTGTTCTTTTCATCTATTAAATGACATAGTTGACTTATCTTGAGATTCAAAAATTACTGGATCTTTTCTGAGAAAACACTTCTGAACTATTCAACTTGTACTAGTTTAGCCAAAGTTCAGGACACTGTACTTGGTTCTGCTGAACCAGAGCCTATCCATTAATTACTCCACTTGCCCAAGGCTTCATTCTACTCTTAGTTGTTGAAGCAGCAACCCACCATTCTCCTCCCATGGTTCAATTTCTAATTTAATCTGGATGTTTTAACTTTCATTTTTTGAGAAACTTTAACTGATGTATTATCTCAAAAGACAGCCTGTTAAGCCAAACCAAAAGTTTTGCTGAAGCCAGAATTTATCACATTTGTCATCAATAACTATGACAGTTATTATTTGGCTCCTTTATCACATTCAATGAGCTACCAAAAGGCTACAGAACCATTCCCTGTACCTGATAATCCTGGATCCTCCTCTCCTACCTTGCTCCTATATGTTCTCTTTTTCAAAGATAGCATTTGTCCATCTGCAATTTTCTGGGACTTCGTACATCCTCCATGACTACAGGCAACTGCAATGACTCTCAAATTTCTTCATTAAGTTCTCCGCACGTGCAAACATGAAATACATTAGAACCAACTTATTTCAAAACACCTCAGAAGACAAAATAAGCTCCTGCTTCTAAGAGCTGTCATTCCCACCATACCTTCAGAAAGGGAAGTTCTACATCTCTAAGCCTAAGATTTAGAGAATGGCATACGAGTAAATAGCACGGTGGTCTTTTCCATAATATTTTTCATATACTCTAACACTACAAGTCTTAGAGAAAATTTTGATTCAGGTGACTATGGCAGTGGCCTTCTCTATGAGATTCAGGTAACTAAGATTCCACAGAGACATACAGTTTAAATTTTCCAATGTATAACCAAGATTCACAAAAATCAAAGAAAGACACCTATTCCCACACTGCAAGTTCAATAGAATTCTAACTCTTCAGTGCCCAATTACTTATAAACCTGAAAAATACAGCATACCTAGGCCACTCTGCTTTTCATGTAAAGAGGTTTTAATGGCTTTCTTGCCCCTGGCTTGGCTGATCTTTCATCTACTGGCCATTTTTTGCTTTTGCTTTTTTTTTTTTTTTTTGATTTCCTCTACAGTTCTCTTTAAAGCATTCCTGATGTATTTCATACTAGCTTCAAATTAACAAACTTGAGAAAAGGTACAATACCCAAAAGCATTTTTTTTTAACTGCACAAACTCATTAGCACATTACACACTTCTGATCTGCAGCTAAGTGGACTTTCTAAGACAGTCCTCTGATACAGGATCACTCAGTATGGCATCCTAACCACTTCATCTTGCTGAGGAGTACAAGCTCCTGAGCTTCCCTACAGGCTGCAGTCCCAGTCCTTTGGCTGGTTTGCCCTAGTGCTCCTCCTGAGCTCTATGATCATTTCAAATGGATCAACACAGCACACTCCTTCAGTTACTGAGAAACTCTCACATCTTTTCCAGTGCTGTCAGTATTCAGGGAAAACTTGGAACAAAGCTCACCTCTTTGGGGACAAATAACAGGTCTGATGCAAAATAATTCAAGCAACATTACAAGAATAACTTGGGCAAATAGATATTGATTTAGTGAAAAATGTACATCAGTGTACATTTCCTGCTCAGTTTTATCACCACTCACTGGTGGCACACAGTTTTCAAAGAAGTCCTTCCAGAATATGCAGAAGAAGCAGGGAATTTCTTAGGAACAGACTGAAAAATTCCCTATCAGAAAGATGCTGCCTCTGATTTCCCAAATTATTAATGGAGTAATGAGTCAAGAGTCACAAGTGTGGATGAGTATAAGCATAGTAAACTTGTGAGCAAGGATCCAAAAATCAAAGCATAAATCCAATTTAATGGTCACTTAATGGTACATTTGACAAACAGGTTTATAAATTTTTGACTAAGCAAAATGCATACATGTTATTAAACATTTCAATAATTAAATCCCTTGTGACTATTGAACTTAATAATGTATGTTTTCTTTGAAAATTAATATTTCATAAAATAAAGGAAATGCAGAGAACAATTTGGACTAATAGTCTCAACAAGAAAAATAAAATAGATTTCTATATCATACCTCTACACTTGGGCTAAGGCTGCTTGGCAGTGTTTCTGATGTCACTGTTGTGCTTGGAAGGCTGGAGAAGTCCCAGGTATTCACAGGCTGTATTGGTTCAGATGGCTGAGAGTGATCAATGCATTTTGGATTGTCCAATAAGGTCACTTCATAAAATTCTTGGATATCTAAAGATGTGAAAAAAAAAATCAGGGTGAGGTTTTATAGTTACTATAACATTTCTGTTTTTAACTACATCTTCCTGGTGCAAAACAAATTAGATACAGTTTCATCTGTCATCAGTAAATTCAAAGGCACCACCAACCTCCACCACTGAACACACAACTCGGTCTCTATGCCCAGACCTTGGAGCCTCTGTGTCCCCACTCACTCTGAGCTTCTGCCACCAACCCTGGCAGCACCATCTGCAGCAGCAACAGCAGAACCACATGGAATATTTGCAGTGGAACAGTGGAAGGGATGGATGTTCATGTTTAAAGTTCTGGGATACTTGATTTCAACCAACGTAGATTTTGGTTATCTGAAATCTACTGTTCAAGGGCAACACTAGAAGGTCTACTTTGTGATACATGGTTCTATTAAATGACCACAGAAATGGAACTATACTGATGAAATCAGCAAGACAGAGAAGCTCCAAGGAGTTAGGAAAGGGAAGATTGATTAAGATAGGCTGAAAAATAAGATAATGACAGAAACAACATGAAACAACTGCATGAATTACAAGTCATATTTATGAACTAATAAACAGCCTTTTCTATAATTCTGAAGACTCAGCTGGAAACTTGGGAGAAACAAAACTTTGGCTGCACTAGTTTTTTTACTGATATTCAACCCACCACTTGAATTACCAACAAAAACAACACAATCTAAAGAAGCACCAAAGATGTTTCTATGAAGTGTAAGTGTATGAAACTTGCTACCACAACTGTAACCACAGCCATAAACACATACATTAAAAAAAAAAATTTGAAAAGGTATATGCTAAGAGAAGTGCAGACAAGTGAAGAAGTCTTGTAAAGCTTTCAGTCTCTTATTCAAAGTAAAAATCTGCTAAACAGGAGTTGCAAACACTTGATTTTTGATTGCACTGACTTCACAGAAGAGAAACATACACACACAGGAAGCCAAAGAAGGAAACAGGACCCAGCCATGCATAAGGAGGAGCTTAATATGCAGAATTTTGTAATTTCTCAGTATCTGCCCTGATACTGAGGCACAATAACCAATTCCTCTGTAGACCTGCCCCACAAAAGACCACGTAACTAAGAGGTGTAACTGCTGTTGCTGGCATTCAAGTCTTTGGTGTTTTTATAGACATCATACTTGTGTTCTCTGTCAGTTCAAAAAACTGAAATTCTCAAATTCCATTTGTATCTTTCCTCTGAGCAAGAGACAAATTCTCATCAACTGCTTACATTAATTTTTAAAGTTCTACTTGCTCTGAGCACTGCTGATTGGAAGGAAGGGCAGAGGGGGTTGCAGAAGACGTTAAGTGACCTACATATACAGAAGCAATGCAGCCTAAGAGACACAAATTGCTTTTAAATCCATCTTTCACATTAGCTCCCTCAGTTGCAAATTTGTCTTGGAGCTGCATTAACATTAATACATCAATCAAGCACAACAAGTAAAGATTTTTTTTCCTCTTCAGTAGAGAGTACTTTGTATATTAAAATAGACAGTGGTTTAAGTTGATTCTATAGCTGCAATCCACAGCAACCACGCCAGGAAGATCATTACATTATTTATGGGAAGGGGCTATTTGTGCAACTGTTTTGCAACAGAAATCTAGGACACTGATTTTCAATTCTGCTACTATTCTTTTAAGTCCCAGCCAGTGGAGGTAGCAGTTTATTCCCACTGCAGAATGACTCCTTTCAAACAGCACAGCATTTCCCAGACATCACCTCCACTTCTCTAGGAAGGACATTACAATGGAGTTGCTATTAAAAGATGTCAGAAATACATGCACCATTTAATGCTGGGATTAGTTTCTGTTTATCCTGAACTTGCTCCAAGTCCACAAAGTTTCTAGGAATTTGGTGTTGATAATATCTACCTTCTTAAAAGAATAGTTTACATTTTTGCCATTCAGAATATAAACATCAAGTATGTACAACTGTAGGCAAGCCATCTATGAACCCTGAATTAGGTCCATAAGGAATGAATGCTGACATTTACATTTTTCTAAAGCCAGAAACTCAGACAATATTAAATTCAACCTAAAAAATTTCTTCTTCTGATCTACTGCTATATATCAGCTCTCAGAAATGTTTCACCACATCGACACACTGGAATATCTACTGAAGCCATGTTAATCTGTGGATGTATTACCATATGAAAAGTTCTAACATTTTCCTAATTCTTACAAATTGCACGTACTAAAGTACTAAATTTTAGTTGTATTTATGGCCAGATTCCCTCTTCAAGCTAGATGTGCTATTTTTTGTTCCAGATCTTTTTGCTCTTATTAATTCCAAGACAGATTATATCTCAAACTAAGTTACAGAAAACTAATTCAAATCAGGTATCAGACAGCAGTAAAATAAAATATAAACGGGGAGCATTTCAATGTAGAAGAGGAACATTAAAAGAACAGCTGATTGACACTTGAAAAATAGGAGCACAGAGTTTTAGGAAGCCAAAGTGACAAAAAGTGATGAATGGCAGGCAACACAAAATCATCCTGGAATTGGAGCTGCTTACAAGTAAAACCTCATTAAGTAGCCAAATCAGAAATATGTTTGATCACAACAAGAATAAAAATCTATACAAAGTAGTGACAGACCACCAGTTCTGCAAAGGGGGACTCTTGTCAAAAAGAAAACTATATTTCTTAACCTACTAGTAGGAAACAAACTGGGTTCTTTTCAGTCAAAAAGCAGTTTCATCCCCTTCTCATATTCTCCACTCATCTTAGTTTTTTTCTTTGAACAGGCTTGTTCACCAGTAACATGATACACCAGAAGCTAAAACTGCTCACTCTTAAGGCAAACAAGAAAGAATTATCTGCTGAAAATGAACTGAAACTCAAATCAACTTCACAGGGGAGTTCCAGCTTCACTACGAACCACAACACAGGAATTAGAAGAACAGCAGAACTACAGAAGCAAACAAATTCTTGTATATCCTACAGTATATTTGAGGGCACTTAAAAAGACTACAACAATTCTGTCTAAAGAATCTGTCTCTGAGGACAAGGATTCCAACCAGCAACATGACACCATTCCTTCAGATCGGTTTCTTCCCTGCTCCTTAGAAATCAGACATAAGGTCTCTGCTTGCCATTTGTACAGATATGTGCAGTGCCTGCTACTTGTTACTATATATCCAGAGAGTACACTTGTAATCAGGATAACTTAAGATGTTCTAGAAAGCTCACTATCAAGCCAAGCTCTCCACATACACCCTTCTTACAGAAAAGAATATTTTATTTTAATAGTCATCTAGTAAAATAAAGTTGAGCAAAATTAACAGGCCATGGGCTTTGTGTTAAGTGAATAACCAGGACTCTGCACTTGTCCTGGCCTGCCCAAAGCTTTGTCATAGCTCATCCAACTATCACCAATTATCTAAAGGCCAGGTGACTCATCTAACTTGCATGGCTTTTACTTGGCTTCAGACAATTTTTACATACAATACACACAGCTTATATACAAATAAATAAATATTTACTCTATAGACTCCATAAATACATGTAAAACCATTTGGTGTTACATTTGTACAACTGTCCAAAGTTAAGGAAACGCTGTACATAAATATGAGCACATGCACACACAGAGACTGGATGTACAGTGTGTGTGTAATAGCTAAGAGATAACAAGTAGGGAATCTGTAGGGAATGAATTACCTATGACCCCAGAACAAAAAACTGCTTAGAGAAGCACAAGCCTAACGTGACAGCAGAGGTCTTGAAAACAAAGGCATGGGATGGTATCAGAGGCCTCAAGGCCATAAACAACTCACCAACTGCTAATTACTGGTCAAAGGTACCAACCTTGAGAACTTGGCGAAAGAAGCTTGGGGGATAACAGAAGAAAGCACAAGCATCCAGCACATATAAAACACATGGTACATACAAGAAATTCAAATGTAACATAGAACTGCAAAGTAAAGAAAAGAGTAAAGCACAGAACACATCAGCAAACAACAATAACCTCAACAAAGCACAACAGTGGAGAGAAGAAACCATCAACACCACACATGTCCATTGGAAAGATTCACTGTACCACTCAGTCTCTCATTCCCTCCTCTTCTCTGATTATATTTTAAAATGTTCTGGTTTTCCAACAGCTATCAAGCACCTCACTGTAATTTTTTTACATGACGTTGGTTTCATGCTTCTGACACTGAACCTTTATATTACAGTAGAGAGGGAAACAACAAACTTCCATTGGTATTTACAATTGACCTACCTGAAACAACATCACAGGTGAGGTGAGTGTCAGTCTCAAAGTAACAAGCAATAGGACAAGCAGAAATGATATCAAGTTGTGCCAGGGAAGGTTTAGGTTGGAAATCAGGAAAAATTTCTTCACTGAGAAGACTGTCAAGCACTGGAACAGGCTGTCCAGTGGAACAGTTGAGTCCCTGGAGCACTTAAAAGACTTGTGGATGTGGTGCTTAGGGGTATGTTTTAATGGACTCCAACAGTGGCAATGCTGTGTTAATGGCTGGACTCGATCTGAAAGGTCCTTCCCAATTTAAATGATTCAGGAAAGTGGGGGGATGGGGGGAGGGGAGAATATGTTTCAAAAATTAAAACAATTCCCCTGGTGGTTACAGTAATCTACTGTTTTTAGGCTTTGCATTTTTACACTTTAAGCATCTTGATCATTTGTGGGTTATAGATGGTTTTTCTTAAATAAATGCCAGGAAATTCCACACAAGTTTAACATTTCTTGAACTAAGACAGTTACACATTTACTGCAAAAGACAGCACTGGACACTGCACATGAAAACCAGTGAACTGTTGCCCTTACTTCATATACCACACAAAGTTGAAAACTGCTACCACAATATCCGTGACTTTAACAATCATATTTGTATGTGCTGTATTAACTGTATCTTCATTTGAAGGTTTTCAGTTCTAATGTAGTTAACAGCTCTGTGCATGAGCAAGAGTTAATTTAGGAAGCTCCCATTTGACTTATGTTTGCTCATGTTTTATAAACTCCAAATTCATGTTTTGCACTCTAAAGTAAAAAGGGGAAGGGTTATGTCCCTCAGTCTGCTGGCAATTCTAACACAGGCCCAGGAGATTGTTCACTCCCTTTGCACCCATGACACACTAATTGTTCATGCTCAGATTGGTGTCACCAGGACCCCCAGAACCTTTCCTGCAACACTGCTTTCCAGCTGGGTGACACACAGTACCTATTGGGGCACAGGATTGTTCCTCCCCAGGTGCTGAACTTTGCGCTGGTACTTGTTGAACTCCACGAGGTCCCTGTCAGCCCATTTCCTCTGCCTGTTGAGGTCCCTCTGCATGCACAACCAGGATTTAAGTACTTCAGCTACGTGGTTAATCCTGCACTGACATCTATCAGGTGTTCCTTTCTGATAGATGTTCAACAGCTGAACAAACCAATTTCAGTCAAAGTCAGCCAACCACTGGATGCATTTGCATCAACACACAGAATTCACCACACAAAGAGCTGGCCAAGAGAACCTCTCAGAGCCATCATCCCCCTCCCTCAGGCTTGCAAGCAACCAAGGAGCTTTTGAATCTGAATTCCTTCAGAAAATTATTTCTTTCAATTTAGTATTTCAATTAAAGGTCCATCCATGTGAGCAACTCCTTTGTCATCTCTCATTGGTCTGCCTCCTCGCATTTGTTCATCCAAATAGGGCCTGTTATTGTTTATGGTGTTACCCCTATTTCAAAATAACAGGTCTGTTAAGAATTTGACTACCTGTATGTTGTCTAGGAAGAGGTGTCATGTCATTTTAAATTAAGTACTTCTCTAACTAAAGGGGAGGGAGGGAGTGGGGGACGGAGGGAAAGACATCTCTATGTTTTAGAGGTTCCTGGCAAAGGACCTCAAGCACTGAAAATTAAAGTCTTAAAACTTTCAGAAAGGAAAACAAAGGTCAACATGTTATTTCAGTTAAGAGCAATTTGAGATGTATGGTATCTGCCAAATTCTTAACAGCCTAACACACTGAATATATAGACAAAACATAAATAGTCATGATGGCTGTCAGAACAGGCAAAAGTCTGCCAACAGTACAGACTTTCATTCTTCAGCTGTAAAGTAACTCCTGTTCATTCCAAGGAAGCCTAAGTCCTGCACGCTTCCTTCACCTGCCATGTCAAGCTAAGAATATCCATTCAACCCAAGTAAATCAATACAAAAGTGTATGATTAGTGACCAACAAGAAAACACAAACACCAAGAAAAGCTTCTTATCCATTTACCAAGGCCACGAACAGAGTTGTGTGTACATTTATGTTGTGTCATGGTGTGTGTGTGTATCTGGTCAAAACGTTTGCATTCATACCCTGAGAAGTGAAAACCAGCCTCACCACAACCCCTGTAATGCACCTTCCAGGGTGGGTTCTTTTGGTGTCTATTTCTTCTTCAAAACTGCTGTGCACAATTAAGACTTCTTAAAAATTAAAGGAGCAACTTGTGGTGCAGTGTTCTTCCCACACGTGTTCTGTTCTACAAGATCCTTTGCCACAAGCTGCAGCATCCACCTACTGATCCTCAGCCCTGTCACTTGTTTCAATAACTGTGTCATACCCTTTGAACATCTTCTCTGCACACACATTTTTGCTTAACTCAGGTCCCAAGAGATGTTATTTTCCACTAACAAATTCTCCTCAGCTAGTGCTCAACTCAAACTGTCCTCATCTAACCTTGGATCTAATTGTTTGCTTTTATTCCTCTAACTGCTTTTTTACACTCAGACAAATTCAACTCCTTGCCAGTCTGACCACTTACACTTCCCAAACTGTTCACTCATGTTTTCCTCTTTGCTTTCTAATTGCTCCATCACCATATCTTCCCAAAATCACCAAATCAATGAGGTTGGCAAAGTCCAATCCATGACCCAACACCACCATGTCAACCAGACTAAGTGCCACTTACAGTCCTTCCTGCATGTTGCCTCTTTCCAACTTTCCCTCAGAAAGCCACAGGGTTTTCTTCTGTGTCCAGAATTAAGGTAAAAAAGACTTAAAAAATAAAGCTGTCATCACACAGACAAAAATTGACAAAACAATTTTCTGCTGTGCAAACTTTTTGATTTAATATCACCTGATCACACTTAGTCATCAGCCTAAACCTAAAAAAATAAACCCCAAAACCCACCCAGCAAAAAAAAACAAACACCCAAACTAAAAATGAACTCCCAGCTATCCACTCCCTCCAAATATCTCAACACCAACTGAAAACCAGTAGCAATTTACATTTTTTCTTAAGGAGATGTATTTACTACTGTCTTCGATGGGAAAAAAAAAACCTATCAAGAGACAAAGGAAAGACAAGGCTGGGTTGTGCCAATGTGGTAGCATCTCCTCCAGCACTAACAACTATATGCTCCCTGCAGCCAAATTTTAACAGAAATTTCTGAAAACCACTTAAATTTGCAATGTTTTTATAATTTGCCCACAAGTTCTCCTTGCCGTACCTCTGTCTTAGGTCAGTCTTTTCATTTCAAGCCAAAATAAGTCAGCATTTCCAAGGGTACGTGCTGGGAATAGATTTGCATGTGACAAAATTCCTACAAAAGCTTTCCAGAGCCTCCCCAAACTGGGAGAAGGAACAGGAAGGAGGTTATTCTCATGTCAGCCCTACACCTTCTGCAGCCTCTTAACAATATTGCAAATTTGGCCTAGTTATAATTCAGGAAGCCATCTGTGCAAGGAGACTAGTCAGCTGCTGGAGTTCAGTTTCTTTGAAGATTCATTCCACCTGCACCAAAACAAGCACCATCCCCCCAAATCCAGCAAACGAGATGCACAGAGGAGCACGAGGCATTCCAGCTGCAGAGCTGAACAAGATGTTCTGTTCCTGCTGCTGGGACCACCACAGAAGCAGGACTAAGATTAGGACAAATATCCTCTCATACTTTCTGCTTCCCTCTACACTGAGGCAAATCTTGAGGAGGATTAGGAGCAAAGGCAGGAACAGTGCAACATGGGAGGAGACAGGCATCAGAGCTACAGGAAACAGGTGAAAGAACAGAGGAAATAAAGCGGAACAAGAACGGGATAGAAGAAAAACTTTCCCAGAATCAGGAAACTCAACCAATCATTCCCAACTTGGACTTTCTTTTCAGCCCCTGGATGAACACCAGAATTATTGACAAAGTTTTCCTGTCAACAGACCATTTCAGTGTAATCCTGTGAAGAGAATACTGTAATTGATAAACTCTACAGTGCAGCCATCCAACACTGAATACACAGTCAGCGCAATGACCACAAGGATAAACTTTTGTCACAATACTATTTATCTGCATACCAGTAGCTACTCAACTTACACCAGTCTTGCTTGCTATTTTAGGATACCAAAAGCAGCACCTAATCCCAAAAATTCAATACATTGCCCTGTCACATGTGCACACACATAATACAGTGCGGAAAACAAAAAAGCAAACTATCAAACTGCACTACATACATACAAAATAGTAAGTAATTCTTTAAAAATGAGGAGCAATGAGACCACTTCACTCATTGGGTTCCTTGGAGAGCAAGACATGAAGTTCTTCCAAAAACTGGGGCATTCTGACATTCAGAAAAACTACATGGCAGAAACATACTAACAATGAGTTAACACTCCAGTCATCTGGACACCAACTGGAATGTTTCATCCTCCTTCCATCTGGATGAAAACAATCAAGTACTTAATTATTTTTGAAAATACAATCCTGGGTCAAATTTCTCTGAAACCAACCAACTTTTGTCTAAATTTCAAAGGAGACCATTCCAAGCATAACTATATATATCTTTAGGAAACTTGTCCAAAATGCCAATAAACACCTCCAGGTTGCAAGGCTTGTATTGCATGGATGTTTCAGCTTCAAATATGAGCAAAGATGTTGTATTACAGAAGCTGTAATCTGGGCAAAAAGTCACAAAAATGCATCAAGTGTAAGACTTCTATGTGAAAAATCAGCATCTGCAACAATCTCAGTACTGTCCAATGTTAAAGAAAACCCAATTCTCCCTAAACCTTCCCCTAATAAAAACATACTAATAAAAAACCCAACAATATTGGCTGACTATCTGACCCAATCTTCAACTTACTGTCAAGAATGTCTGGATTCTTAATGTCAATATTATTCAACCAAGTCTGACAGAACTCCCACTGAGGCCTCAACAGCCTTTGGAAGTGAGAAGGCCTGAGCTGAGCTGCAAGTGAACTGTGCCATCATCAATATGGTCCAGTGACTAATTACATGGATTGCTGAAATAACAGCTGATACTCCCCAAGAACAAGTACTTTTGGTTTCAGTTCACAAGAGGTGCTTTTGCTTTAACTGTGTTTGATTACAATTTAGCCAGTGAGGAGAAAAAGTATTTCCAAGGTGGCCAATTGAGTAGGCTCAGGAAGGAGCGACACCACCAGAGATGCCCCACACAGCTCAGAGAGCAGAGGCCACAGGCCATGGGGAAGGGATGTGGGTAGTCCACTCCAAAAGGTGAGAAGTGCTGACCCAGCCCAGTCTAGGTCAGTCTAAAATCTAGGGTTGTTTTCCTAACTTAGTTCAAAAAGCCAGTGTGGACAGAGATGAGAAATCTGCAGAGTATTTCATATTCCTAGAACTTTCAGTCCCAGGCAGACTGCTGAGAAACCTGAATAAAAAGTTTGCTTCATACAATCATCAGTTTTTTCATAATTTTCAAAGACAGAATTTCCTTTTCTAAGGTGTTAAATGTATTAACAGCATTTTTAACATATTCTGACCAATTCATTAAGCTCATGAATCCAAACTATGGTTAAAAACACCTTCATGGTTACTATAGGGGAAAGTCGTTCTTTGGTTTAGAAAGGATTAGTGAAACCACTTCAAAATTTCCCACACTAGATATTTAGTGTTAGGAACAGCCAGTGCAGACCTTCACGCAAAAGGACCCCAAGTGAAATAAATGAGATTGCTTACACATATGAAATGCAGCACATTCAACCTTCCCAAGTCAGATTTGCTCTTTTATGTTAAAAAAACCCCCACTTTAGGCAAGAAGGGAAGCACAGCCAACTCCACCATCAGTGTGCATAGATACTCTTCTAGAATCCCCTTTCTCTAGCACCTATGCAAATGGAATTATTGTCAGGAAAAAAAAGAATGCTTTTAAGCAGCAAACTACCTCATGTTTCTAGCTATAGCTACGCTATTTTTAATTTTAGAAGACTATTTTAATATGGTCATTTGCAGCATGACACCCATTAAAAGCAGGCTTTAATTAAACAAAAAGACTCAGTATATAAACAGAAGTCTGCTTCACCTATTTTTCTCTCGGAAGTGTTACTTATGCATGCAAGTGTTTTCCCCCCTATGTTTCCAAGAAGATAAATATATCTGTATCTTTTCAAGAACCTGTAGCTTCTCAAGAAAGTAAAAGATCGTCCAAATTAGCAACAGAACTCAACTGCAGAATTATTACCTCATTATTTGAAGACAAATATCAAATATTTTGCCAAAGTGAAAGTAAGTCTACCTCATGGTTCTGTACATGGTTATGTTCCTCTGGTCTCTTAATAAACTGACTCACCAATGATCAGAATATCAATAACAAGCCGTTTTAACTGCAACCAAGAAACCACAAACTAGAAAAGATACCACACATTTTTTAGCCAGCACAAAAGAAAATTTACTTGATACTGACACTACTCTAAAGCTGATTTCAATTACAGGACCCTGCCCTTCATTTAATTAAAGTACTGGACATTATTACACAGAGTTGGTTGGAGCAATGGAAAATACCACATTCAGAAGGCAAAGTAAAAAAAAAAAAAAAAGAGCTTTTTCACAGACTGTTTTAAGGAGGTCAGACTTGGTTATTTCTGTTACTAATTTGAAGTTCTTACACTTATCTCACTTAAAATATAACACTGTTGCAATGTCGGTCTTGTGACACTGGTTTTTCACTCTGAGTAGTTACTGGTCTAATTCAAAGCCATAACTGAAGTACAAGGTCAAGCTCGTAGACTGCTGAACTAAAATTTTATTGATGGAACTAAAAGGAGACTACAACATAAAAAAAAGGCTCAAATAAGTAAAGTAATACTATGGGTTCTTCAGCATCCAAATGGTAATTATAGAAGCATTTTAATAACTTCATGTGTATCTAAATACAGGAATCACTGCTAAATACAGTGTAGATTTCAGGAATATTTAATTTCCTCCATTATAAACCCAAAGATATATTTCTCTATATACAGTAATGTCTATTTATTGCTTGAAAGAACAGCATTTGATTGCCAAGTCAAAAAATTATACCAAAAAAGATACGTGAAGCTGACAGCAGATCCTTCACAAACCTACTACAGACAGGCAGGCCTTGGATATAGTGCAATAACTTGGCAGAAGCACTTTTTTTAGCATTATTTTATTAAAAAAAAAAGAAACTAAAAGTAGCACACTAGCACACTTTCTGGAAGAAGTATCTGTTAAAAGAAGAAACTTGGTATAGTTGAGCCAGAAATTTGCTGTCAGAACAGCACTAAGTTGGGAACACATCACAACTTCTCTAAAAGCCACACTTTAAATTCAGCCATAAAGCAATGAGCAATGGAGTGCTCCAGGTACACCTAAACCCCAGCATGACTGAGTATTTCATCCAGCACCCTCCCCAAAGGAGGAAAAGCAGGAGCAGGCTCAAGGTCTTCCCAGTAACTGCAGCCATGCTCCAGGTCACATCTTTTCCAGGGAGTTCCCTCTACTCCTTCAGTCACACCACAAAAAAGAAGTTTCCAGGAAAACAACATCCAGGAGCAGCCTGAACTGCTGACAAGACAGACACTGACAAGAACTGTCCTCATGTATTTCCAAAGAAAGGAACAGGTTAAAGGGGAAAGACCCAAGCTGACCTTCAATTGCTTGGAAAATACCAACCTTCTGACAAATGGCTTGGGCATTATAAACAATCATACAGTGACCCAGGAAAGGCAAAGTTAATGCTCCTACTGTGCACACACAGATGGACTAAGCCCCACAAGTACCACAGTCCTACAGCTGTGATGGACAGAGCAGAAAACAGGCCATGTGGCCCACCCAGACAACACCACATTCCTGATTTCTGCTCTTGCAGAACAAAGCCAGCAGACACGAGGCTGCCTGCTGTTTCAAGTTTACTACTACTGGGTGTAGAGTTATAAACAAGGAGGCATGTGGACATTAGAAGAAACTACCTCCTGCAGGTTTGAGGAGCAAAGGCAAAGAGACTGGTATCTTACTTAATGATGGGGAGAAAACAGAGCCCTGCACGGACCTTGAAGGCTTTAAAAAAAGAAAAAAGAACCACACACAAACAGAACAAGAAAAATGATGTTAAAATAAAAATTGCAGCTGCACTACACATTAAATTTCTGACATGAGACTTCAATATTCTGACCCACCAATGAGTGAATTCTGCTCACACAAGTCCCACAAAGATTATGTTTAGCTCTCCATCATGGAGTTGAGTAGCATCAACTGAGGATTGAAGAGAAATTTAGAGTTTCTATGAGGAAAAGATCCTTATAACTGACCTGTTTTCACAACTACCCTTCATGAACTTCCAGGATAAGAAAAAAACCTGCAGCACAATCACTGTAGGTGAAAACCTACACAGGATGAAATAAATGCTCCAGAAGAAAACATTCCTCAGGCAGCAATGCATGTTTATGTTTTGCCTGTCCCTGTGTTTTCACCACAACACAGGTCCAAAGCTGCAGCAGCAGGAAGGAAGATACTCACCTGTACAACACAAACTAATACAGGCACAGTGCTTGTCATCAGTGCAACTGAGACACTGGCTACTTTGGTAAAAGACAAGGATGTAGAACAGATTTATTTTTGAGGATAAAGTAACATTAGCTGTCAAAGTGACAATCAATCAAGGCTAAATTACATTTCACTGCTTCCCTCCAGAACTTCCCAAGTAAAGACAGCATTCTGCAAGTTCTATTTATGCTCAATTTTTTTTTTTTCCAAATAAACACTCAGGAAATTCAAAATTATATGCAAGTACCTCTAAGAACTTATGGAAACATTTTAAGTCAAGCACTACAACTACCTTAAATTGAGCATCAGTAGTGCTTTCACTGCACTTTAATGTGCAACAAAAGAGAATAGATGATTGTAGTACTCCCTGAAGCACTAGAGGTTTCTACTCGTTTACTTTAAGTTAAATTTGCACTTCAGTTATATACTTTGTGATGCTTTTAGAGATTCTCCAGCAAGAGATGCCTGAATCCTACCTTGGATTAAAAACATTTCAATTCATTCAACAACCTGTTACATACAGCTAAAAAAAACCCACCACCACCCTCCTTTGAAATCAGGTGAGCGAAGATACAGGAAAAAACAGTCTAAAGTCATCTACAATAACATATCACAGAAGAAAAAGCTGCACTAGTTTTAAGCAGTTTGAACCAGTCAAAAGCCTCAAACGAGTAAGTATATGTAACAAGTGAACTGCTGAGCTGTAACAGCGCGTGTGTTACTATGCAAAACAAAAACACAACGACAAGAAGCACATGGCTCTAAACGTGAAGGCAAAATACCTTTTCCTTTTAACGCTACAAGCGACAGCACCAGTAAGAACGGACCGGCTTGTGCACAAACTGGAAGGGGTCAGCCCTTACCTATCAACGCCTGGAAAAGGTTACTTTGGAAGATGCTGATGACTCGCTCGATGGAGTTCCGCAGCTGCCGGTCCTCCGCCTGGCTCAGCTTGGAGCGGTACTCCTCCAGGAGGCGCAGGGCTCGCTGGGTATCTGCAAGCGGAGACCAGACACGCTCTGACCCGGGCGCACCGGGCAGGAGCACCGGGGATGCAACAAGCCCCGACCGCCGGGACCGGCCCAGCGCAGCCCAGCCCAGCCCAGCCCGGCAGCTCCTTTGTTCTCAGCCGGGACAGCGCGGGCGGGACGGTGCCCCGAGCGCGCTCGCACCGCCCGCAGCCCAGCGGCTCCCGTCGCTGCCGCCGCCACCCCCCCGCNCCGCCCCCCCCCCCCCGCCTGTCCCGGGCCGTGCCGTGCTGTCCCGCCCCCTCCGCCGCCAGCCGGGGCTGCGGCAGCCGGGGCTCACCTTGTTTCCTGACGGGCATCGCGCTCCGGCTCCGGCCCCGCCCGGGGCTCCCCGGAGGTTCCGCGCGCGAGCTCCGAACGCGGCCCGGGCCG
>VXBA01000202.1:732368-824041 GCA_013399895.1 Serilophus lunatus
CTTAAAGGGGCCGCCCCGCCCCGGCCCGGCCCCGCGGGACGCCCGGAGCCGCCGCCGGACACGGGCGGGACGGGGACGGGAACGGGGCGGGAGCGGGGGCCGGGACGGTGCCCACGGCGAAACCCGCCCTGAGCGTCCCCGACGCCGTTCGCCGCCGCTGTCCCGGGCGCGCCGCTGGCGGTGCCCGGCGTGTGCTGCGGGAGGGCGGGACGGCTCCAGGTGAGCGCGGGGCACCTGCGGCCCCGCCCGAGCCCCTGGAGCTGCGGGAGCCGGGGCACGGCCGGCCCGGGCTGCCCCGCTGGCTCTGGAGCCGGGAGAGCGCCGGGCTGCGGGAAACCGAGAGCCGCGTCCCTTTGGGGAGGTGTCGGGGCAGGAGGGAGGACTGAGACCGCACGGACCGCGCCGGCAGCGCAGGGAGGGACGCGCGGAGCGCCGGCACCCACCTGCGGCTGGGCTTGTTCTTTCACCCATCCTGGCGAGGAAGGGGATGAGGAGGAAGGGCTTATTTGAAGGAGGATAAAGAAATCGCTTTGCTGCGGTTAACAGAGGACATAAGGTTATCATAAGGACATCGCGGGAGAAAGCACAAAAAGCCTTGCTTGTTGGAATGCTCAAAAAATAGGCTGTATAGGATGACAGCATGGACCGGTCAAGATCATTAAAGTTGCTTTCTCAAAACTGGCAAGGAAGTGGTTAGGAGGTGCTTTCAAAGGCAACACAAATAACTTGCTTTTTCACGATAGCAAACAAGTGACAGAGCAAAGAAATGGGTGACTTGGAGAGAAACACACATGAGCTAAGTCATCTTTACAGCATATTCTCTGTGCTCATTAAAGGGAGATGTATATTAAAATTGGTGAATTTAGGGTTAACTCAAATGCTTCTACTGAGAGGGAATGTTAACTTATTTCTCAGTCAGATGGACAATCAACCACAGCCTCAGATCTGAAGCACTTCAAACCCTGTATATACGTGCATATGAGAGGCAGAGAGAGAGACTTACTTCAAAGTTCAAAGCAAATCCTGCTGAGGGTTTTTTTTTTTTATCCAAGTTTGCATTTCCATTTAGGCACAACTCAAAATATTCAAGGCTTATCCCAGGATCCTAAAAAGAATCTCCTGGGCAACTCTTGCAAATGTCAAGTCTGAAAATCAGGAGTTGTTTTGGCAGTGGCAAAGACCTAATCCTGAAGGAAATGTACACTGTAACAAATCTAACCCAGATCTAGAAAAGGCCTCTCCTCTCCCTACCCAATACTCGCATGTTTTGTTCCTAGATTTGTGCCAGGAGTTTCTCCTCCTCCCACAGCTATGTACTGTGAGTGTTCACACATCTCATCGAAGAAAGCAGAACATACATTTGGTGCTAACTGACACATTTCCCATTTTCCTCTTCCCGAATTGTATTTTCATATCTTGGAGTTTTGGCACCAACTGGTACCAGTTTGGGTATTTTTGAAATGAAAGCATGCTAAGAAAGGCCCTTGGCACAAGCCTCCATCATCTGGCCTCATCAGTTTTCACTGTTTACAACAGCAATAAATGTACTCTAAAGGGGCCATAGTCCTCTTGATGTCAGAGGAATATATATACAGAAGGAGAGGAAGAACAGCCTAAATTTAGCTAGCAGAAAGGAGACATCTGCACCATTTAGGTTGGTTCTGCTGACTGACAAAAATGTATTATTACAAAGCAAAAAAAAACTTTTAAAATTAAAGGTACCACCACATAAACACAATTTGATATTTCCAAGTCTTTATTTTAAATAAGAGATAATCCCATTACATGTGGTCAATGTGCTGGGTTTAGAGAAATAATCCCATATATAACACCCTGAGACAGCATTTCTCACTTGTTACTAGTGCTCCAAGGGGGAAGAAAAAAAAAAGCAAACATCAAAGAGGGGTTCAGGATGATAGATCAACAAGTCAGGAAGGAATTAGGTGAGCCTTATTGTACCTCAGAGAGTGGTGCTTGTTCTTGGAACTTCTGTTTCAGTTCTAGGAGTGCATTTGTTGATTGAAAGCAGTTGAAACAGAAAGCAAAGTATTACACTTCAGTATATAAAGTGGGTTTGAAATTCCAGCACATACAGTAAATATCCCATGAACAATGAATGGCATTTTTACTAGCAACTTTGTAGCAAGAGCCAGTGTTGCCAAACTCTCCTATATTACATGCTTTCTTTTTCAGGCTCCAGCTTTCAGGAAATTGTGTAGTTCCCTTGGAGGAGGAGAAAACTGGATATGAACCAGATCATCGTTTGTTCCACAGCTTAAGCAATGTCACTTAAATCAAACCATTACAGGCACATACAGAGAGCCTTGTACTTACATTGTGACTGGTGTGGCCAGCACTGTGAGCTGTGCTCAACACTCTGTGGCATAGGAACCCCAGGATGATTATGTTGCCCTTGTAAGTCCTTTTGGCCCCAGAAGCATCTGAGGATCTGGTCGATGTCTCCTCTCCCTGCCCTCAGATTTCCTTGTTAAAAATCTCTTCTTTTGCAACTGCTGCCAGGAGCCTGCGTGGGACACTCTGCCTGGAATCAACATCTGGTAGAGACAGCAGCTTGTTAAATGCATGCACTGCTCTGCCTCTTGAAGGACACGGTGCTCAGGGGGTATGTGGTGCTATGGCAGGGGGCAGCTGTTGGCAGCAAAGAGGCCAGCACAGCACAAGAACAACAAAGTTGATCCTGTCTTAATTTTGTCACATTAAGTGCCTACAGTCACCACACAGTAGAGTAGTCACCATATAGTATACAGAGCAGATTACTTCCCTTATTCATTCAGAACTGGGAGTTGTTGCTCCTAAAAGGATCTCTGACAGCTGCAGAAAAGCTTTCACTTCATTTCCCCTGCAAACTTAGTGCAATTCTTCACAACTAACTGGGGAAGCAATGAAATTAATGAAGCCTAATTTCCCCTGGCTAATAAAGAATGAAGACTGAGTGAAGTTAGCTTGTTCATTATGCCTCCACACATCTGAATTGTCTGATGTCTGATAAGATTAGATCATGTGCCACAGCCTTACCTTCCATGAGCTGTCTTGCCAGGAAAGCACCTTTTCTTTATCATCTGCAATTTTGTGGGTTATAAGAGATGCAAACAGAAGCATTGTACTTGAATGCAAACATGTATCCTCTCTTTTTCTGCAAGAACTACTACTTACAGCTAATTTTCATGAAGATACTAAAGAATACTCTTCAATACAATGTGCAGTTATTATGTCACACATCCCCATGAGTCACATGCCTGTCATATATACTGTTAACAGTTAAAATACCAGCTCAGTCTTGTCTTTCATCTTCATTCTGGTGGGTAAAATAAGTTGATACTATTACACCCAGAAGGATCCCATCTTCAGTTCTTAAAATCAAAGTTTTATTTAAAAAAAAAAAAAATCACAGTTTAGCAAATTTAATTAAGCCTATTCAATGGAATTCTTATGGGATCCCCTTACACATCTCTGCTTATTTGATTTTAATTTTTTTTTCCTCCAGAGAAGACAGTCCCCCAATAATACAAGTTTCAAAATTTAATTTATGAACTCTATATCCAGTTTGTCCTCAACCTGAGACAAGTTTCAGTTACAATTTGATCTCAATCAGAATACAAGGATGCCTTTATTCTTAGGGTCAGAGAGTCCAGCTGAGCATGGCCAGTAGATGAACATGTTCTTGTTTATAGTGAGAGTAAGAGAACTGGACTTCTTTTTGTCTAAAATAATTTTTTTCTATCATTGTGCAGTTTGTGTACTCTGAAGAGCAGATCTTGTTCAATTTGGGATTGTATGCCATGTGTATAAAGTAATCTCATTTTTCCTTTGCTCTTGTCATAAGGTTTATCTATTGAGTTTGGGACAGTTCACAGCCCTACAAGAAATTTCGTTATTCCAGCAACTTCAGGAACATTATAGAAAATTATATGTGACTTCCATTTCATTGTTTAGAATGTTTTATTTAAATGTATGTACCTAATGTATAGAATAGTGCAATTAGAATCTTTATAAACAATTAAAATGCAGTGCCTGGCTACTCCAACATCTTCTGAAAGGCTGCAAAACATCAAAAACAAAAGCATACAAAACAATATTAATTATAATCATTAACAGTTACTGCCAATGACACACATCAAACTAGATCATCTACCTCCACACTTTCTATAATCAGGACTGTGTTATATAATATCAGCTTAACAGCTTCTTAGTTGACTTCCTGATGTAAAGATAAACACCATTATGTAATCTACCTACTTTAACTTTCCCAGCCAAATTAAGCATAGAGGTTGGTGTGTTGTATGAAATGAGTTTGTCTGTGTAAAAACCTGATGCAAAAAGTAAACCCTCAAAGAGCAGGTTAGATGCTCTTGAGTGGTGTTTTCCTGTAAGGAGTGCAGCATTTGCTTTGGTATTAGACTGATCAGATGCTAACCGGTGTATTTAGAAAGTAAATTTGGAGATTTTTATACAATCACTTGTTATCTAATTAAAACAATATCTATTAAAATAAATTTAACTCTTCACATCCTATGAACATTTAAAAAAATAGCGATTAGGTATTCCAATTCAGGAAAAACACAAGGAAGTGCTGTTGCTGTGCTGTTGCTGTTAAACCTCACTGTGGGATTCAGAAGCAGGCTATGCAAAATAACTTCTCCAATTAAGCACAGAAGCCACTTTTACTCTGTGGAAATAGAGCAACAAAAAATGAAGTGCTTTTTCTCTGTTTCTGTGGCACAGTCCACAGCATGCTCTGAAGCAGAGCTGGCAGCCACAGCTCAGTTCAATGTGCTAATTTTCACCACACCTGCAGTACAGAAAGTGAGGTGCCTGAACCACACAGTCGAGCAGCACACAGCAGAATGATATCACAGCATATCACATCCAGACACCTTTGTTTTCCCAACCCAAACAATGTAGTATTTGTAGCAGAGAGCATGGGATAGTGTCCAGCCTTATGCCTCTTACACAAGGATGAGACATAGATTCTCTGTTACTATCACATTGTTCACCGCATACACCTTAAAAAAAAAAAAAAAAAAAAAATCAAGAAAACAATTTTTGTGTTTTGGGATTACAGACACGCATGGCTAAATCAGAGGAGTGAGAAAACTAGATTTTTATAGGAAACAAAATCATACTTGTAAGAAAGTACCTTCTTTTCACAACTAAGAGTCGTGCTCAAAATAAAGTTTTGTTGCAAGGTATTAACACATTGTAACTCACACCAAACACTGATGTTTCTAAACACTGCAGGAATACACTGACCATGTGGAGCTCTCAAGTAGCCCTTCTCTGTCCTGAAACGACAGACAGCTATAGTTGTTTAAGATTCCCTCTTTCTATGATAATATCTCCTTTTGTGCTCACCAGATCATTGGAGAAATGCGTATCTGAGGACTATTAGCAGGAGCACAACCACCAGAGTACAGGTTTGCCCTTCACAAATCATAGCTCCATCTGTGGCATTCTGCCTGTTACTAACTACAGGCTATGCTATGGGTACCCAAGTCCCACGATTGCCTTATCCTACCCCTCCAGATTGCAGACGTTTTCTGCAGAGATCACTTGGGAGGAGTTGTTACTGGAGCCAGCACGATTAGCTGGCCCTCAGGGCTACCACTGGTGGTGAGCAGGTAATTGAATTATCAGGCACACCTTCCCTTTAATGGGTTTTCCTCCTCCTTGTTTGTGTAGAAATTTTGGGAGGATAAAGGCAAATATGTACCACAGCTATGTGAGGGAAAAGAGCAATGTTAAAATAGAATGCAGCTGGAAAATTCAAGAAAAAATTGTGTTTTGTTTGGCATTTTAGAAACAATTTACATTCTGCAAGGGAGAGGATGCCAGTGACTGAACCTGAGGGGTGAATCTCCAGTGCCCTGTTGAACAACTTCAGTGCTGGAGCAACTCTGGAGGGGCAGTGAGGAAACCTGGAAAACTGTTCAGGTTGCAGGAATCTACTGACAAAGTGGACCTGGGGTTTGCAGGAATTGCCCACAGTTAATGCATCCTGTCCTCCACTTTAGACGAAGTGAGTCTTGTTTGTTCTTTCAGTAAGTCAGTCCTCTGCAATACATAGCTCATTTAAGCTTTGTTGCTTCTATATCACTTATCTTGACCCAACTCCTTGATCAAATACTAATGTCAGTTGAGATCAGTGGAAATTTAACAATTTCTGATTATAAGTTCCCAAGGAGTTTATGTTAGACTCTCAGAATGAGAACTACTGAGCATGCTAACTTCAGCATTTTGCTGCTGGGTCCAAAGTTCTAACTAGATGCTCCAGAAAGCTACAGGAAAGCTGGCTGCCTACAGGAAAGCTGGCTGCAACAATCAAGCATTCACACTCAGAAACAACACAAACTGAAAAGCTATTTACTATTGGTATTCCACTGTTTCTATTCCTTCCATTTGCTTTTTGTCCTTAAAATACAGCATTTCTGGAAATAATTTATCAACCTTTCTTATTTTTAGATTTTCATTTTGGGGGGAGGGGGAAGATCTCTGCTAACCACAGCTGTGTTTCTTGCAAGGTAAAAGATGGTATCACCACATTCTGTACCACATTCCTTCTCAGGCCTGCACTACTGCAACAGCAGAGCTCATTGATATTGGACAAACTAGTTACTCAAGATTGACTCAAATGGACAAGAAAATTTGGAAGACGGGTGTATGCTTGCGATTCTTCTCTCATTTTTCTGGTAATTTAGAAATGCGACCAAAGAAAACATTAATTTGGTGATGTGCAAGGCCTCTGTTCAGGAATGGTTTACATTTATGTATTAACACTGAAAACAGCAAATTTTCTTTATTTTTGGTTGCAGAGCCCATGTGCACTAAAACTTAAAGTTTCCTTTTTCTTTCATCAGTAAATATTTTATAATCCAGAGAGACAAGCCTTAGAGCAGAAGCATAGGGTAATATGAAAAGCTACAGCAAAAAGAAATGCTGTGAAGTTGGAATAGTGTAGAGATCAAAGTCATACCAGGCAGGAGAGAGGCAAAAATCATGAGTTCTCAACACAAGATGATTGTGAGCTCTTACTGAGACCATGAAAGGGGAAGATGATTGATGTGGGCTTCAAGAGTGAGCAAGAGTGAGATTTTCAGCAGACAGGGTTATGCTAATGGCCCTGCACAAAACACTAGTGAGACCTCAGCTAGAGTTACATGTAACCATGACCGTCTGTGTTCAGTGAAAGTGAATTTGCACTAAGAAGTGCCAGAGAAGGACATCTGGGACAGCAACTGGAGCCAGGGACCTCGCAGGATGCCTTCAGGTAGCAAAGCTATTGAGCAAAAAAACATTTTCTCAGAAAGCTTCCTGGGACCAGAGCAGTGAGGTTCCAAGCTGCTGCCCAGTTAGAGGAGTGCAGAAAGTCACTGAGATGGTTTCAGGCTGGGAGTTGATGAAAACTGTAGACTAGACACAATCTACAGATGTTATTCTCTAAGCTCATACAGTGTCCTTTCAATTCCATGTTTTGCAAGTTTATTGCCTTTCACCTCAGGTACTCACATGCTGTATGTAGTTTAAATAGAAAAGTAAATTTTATAGCCAGATTTGGGCTGCATCTCTATTGAAATTGCTTTCTATTGAGGAAAAATAGCATACACAGATTTAGATTTTGGGTTTATTCCAGTAAATTCTCTTTCACACATAGTTGCTCTTGTGCCTTCATTCTTGATGTTTTTGGGGCATTCTGGATGATCTGGACAGTTTTGTAATGTAAAGCAACTTCCAGACAACAAGCTGTTGAAAGCCAGGGGAGCTGAGGACTATTCTGATAGCTGAGAACATCTCTAGCATAGTAAAACACTAGGTGTACTCTCCTAAGGTGAATGGAAGGGGATAGGCTGAAGACGCTGATAGTCACAGGGGTTTTTACTACGTTAAATTTAGGCATATCAAGAACAGGACAGAAATAAGCTGCTGAGAAAGAATAGTATTCTGCTCCTCAAAGCTGCACTGATGTACATTTCTGCTTTGGGATAGCTAAGAATTTCCAGACCTTTTTATTAAGGGTAGAGTCAAAAGAGCTCAGCCTACCCTCATTGGTTTGGATTCAAGGACTCCTACTTACCTTCCTGATAAGAATCAGCCTAGTATTCTCATAGATCTCCTGGTGTCATGCAGATGTAGAGCATGCCTCATTTCAGAAGCTCACTAAAGATTTATTCAATTATTAATTAAAATCTCTTTTGGTTATAGTTGTCACATGCTTGAGGAAGCACCCAATTCCATTGCAAACAGTTCATTTAGACTCTCTGAGGACATTCCATCACTTAAAACAAAACTAGCAGTCCCCAAAAAAACTAAATCCTTCTTTATGGCATTACATTACAATCAGAAGGGATTATCTCAGTTTCTATTCTCTTTAACAATATGACAAAACATGCTGGCTGTGTTAATTATTGTTTGCTGAGGCTATTTATGCAAGGTACAATCTTTGAGTAGTTCCAGTGAATTTCTGATGCATCTTTGCTTCTGCAGACTTCATTTTTCTCTGCTTTTGCTTAATGTAACTAAAAATGAAAATGTTGTGGGTAGTCCCTGCAAAACAAGCCACATGCTCTTATTTCTATCAGAAGCATCTCACACTTTCAAGAAATTATCAACTGAAGTGTGCTTATTTCTATCTGGGGCTAGAATTAGCTGCCAGATACCCATTGTGTTTGTTTTATATATAAGCCCACAGAACTCAAAGCATCAAAGGGATGTAAAGCAACCCCTCTTCAGATCTTGCTTGATTCTTTAAGTAAAATTCATCTAGGTTTCTGCAGTTAGGAAGCACTCATTTCTGCTGTTCTCCTGCTCCACACTGTCCAACATTCACAGTCGTGTGCTCTCCCTGCAAGGCCATAGTGTCTTTATGGCCACAGCCATATCAGTAAGGGGACTGCAGGAGCAGACAGCTGCCTCACAAAAGCATCTCTGTTAAAGCTGGGGAAAATACCATAGCCAAAATAAAAGCATCATCCTTGGACCATGACAGTTTCAGCAGTTTTCATTTTCCAGAACCTTAAAATCACTTCAATCCATGCAGACCCTGAAGTCACTTCTAGGCTCATTAAACAATAGGCTTAGTCCACTTTTACAATGTAAAAAATTTACAAAAGAAGCCCATCCTATGGAGATTCACAGACCATTCTAGGAAAACCACTCAGCTAGAAGGAAAGATGTGGCATGTTGGAAGCGCAAAGCAGAAGTCCTTGCTAGTCCATGTTGATGGAGTAGCACAAGCCAGAAGGTGCCCAGCCTTATCATTCATGTCTCAGGCTTGCTGCTCTTGGTGGTCTTTTCATCCTGGAAAGCTGCAAAGACATACCACCTTTCCCTAGGAGTTACTGAAACACTCAGCTGGAGACCAGGTTCCCTTGAACAGCCAAGATCAGTTAAGCTGTCTCAGACTGAACAAGAGACAACTTCAGAAATTCCCCTCAAGATCAACAACAGCTTGGGAGAGTTGCCAGGTAGTGTGATGCACTCTGTTACAGAGAGCAGCCCCAGGGCTGACAGGACAGCATGGCCCTTGGGGACTGCCAGAGGCTTCCTGGGGCACGGACATCCACCACAGCATTCATTTTGCAGTAAGAAGCCACGGACTGACAGAAACAACATCTAATCTTTCTTCTCACTAAAGAGCTACATTACATGGGCTCAGATCTGTTACACTGATCCCTCCAGCAGCACTTGGGGGACAAACCTTCTTAAAAGCAACTGCTCAGCTCACTTCTGTTGCGTATGCAAAAGCACACATTCGGATAGGAAATTGTATCCCTACTTACTCTTCAACTTCTTATTCCTCCTCTTGTTAGCTGGCATATTACTGACAGTATTTTCAGCAGCTGCCTATTCAATGGCAAGGTACCATCTGCAGACAGAACATTTCCCCAGGCAGTGCTGGATCAGGGGTTCACCACTCCAGAGCTGCACCAAAGCAGCTTTGAGTGAAGCTTTCTTTTAAAGCTCTCCTGCCATCCCATGCATCCATGGTCCTCCAACCCTGCTCTCTACATTCCTGAACTAACTGTGTGTACCATACCTTGCACATTTTGTATGTGTATATACATGCATGGGCTATATGCAGTATATACCAGTACATATACCTTGCAGCTCACTGAAATAATATTAAAACTGGGAGGGTTATGAGCAATCAAAGTGTCTTTAAAGTTTTTGAAGGCCTCTATACTGCCGTGCCTGTACTCAGTCATCTCCCAGGACAGATGCTGTGCAGGCAGACAAAGGAAAGCTTTCTTTAAGCCTTCTTACAAAACACTTGAATATTGCCAAGGAACGATGCAAACATTCTAAGGTGTCTCAGAAAAAAATTATGATCAATAGCAAAATTACCTACCCTCATTACACTTGTCTTCTGGGAAATGAGCTGAAAAACTCATTCTAGAGCAGCCATCAGATTCTAAATCCTTTCAGTCAGTACCAATAACCAATATTTTTTTACTAAACACCATACAGCAAGTTATCCAAGTTTGACATCACACTATAAAAATATCTGTGGATTTGTTGGTTGAAGCTTTTTACTATTCTACATGGTGAATTTTTTGAAACAGTACCAGTCAGAATGGAGAGTGGGAAGGGTCTAGAGGTCTAGATAATCAATGTTTCTATGTGCCCATTTGGAGCTTTACAGGTCAGACATTTCACAGTGCAGTAACACCAGGAAAGTCTCTGTATCCACATTTTCCACAAAGCAGCATTTTGGGGCAGGTGAGTGAGGAAACACTGTCTCTCACAGTGGGAGAGATGGATAGACTGTTTGCTCTAATGAATGTTACTGGCAATTTTACTGAGCAAAATTAGGGCCCAAACTTCTCTGCTGCTTCCAGCTATACAAAACATGTAGCCTCTGACACTTTGTCTGGCTCTGTAAGGACGCATGATTATCATTAGATTGGAGAATGCTAACAAGGGGACATGTTTTTAAGTGGAAACAGCCAGGTCAGTGCTCCACAGAAGAACAGTCTATCTATACCTTCCTTCTGCTTTGACTGGTTGTGAGATTTTTCTGCTAAACACCTAACACTGCATTTGGGGTACAGCTGCAATAATAGCTGTGTCTGACAGCCTGGTTTCATCACCTCCAGTGGCTCCAGCAAACCTTGGTGCTGCTGTTCCTAATTTGGGCTATAACATGTCTTCAGTGCTGGCTCTTCACAGATGAAGATAAAAGATAAAGCTTCTGTCACCAAAAAGGAAGAGGAAAAGTTCACAGATTGCCTGCACTGCCCTGAGGTGACAAAATTACCATGTAATGAGATTTATAAAAGGCAGATAGACTTGTCAGAGCTGGAGTCCATGCAGCTGATGAGCTGACAGCATGAAGATAGACACCTGCCCTGAGCCCTGCTGCCCTGGGTCAGTCCCTAGTATGCCATGAGTGATCTGAGTGTGCCCCATCTGTGCCACACCTTATCTCAGCAAAATTGTTCCAGGAGCTCCTGCATGCTCACATCCCACTGAAGGCAGCTCCCCTTTAGCACAAATCCAGCAAGGGGAAAGAGTGACCAGGTGTGGCTCTGTCAGAGCACAGAGAAAGGGTGAAAGCCAAAGTGTTCCTGTTCCTACAGCCCTACTTTCAAAACTTTCACTTTTGAGCCTGATCCCATCCCAGGACAGCTGCAGCCAGTGCTCTGCTGTCATCTAGATTCAGTTTCCTTCAAAATAAGAAGTGCCATTGCATTACCACCCATGAAACTAAAAACAGAATGGAAAAACTATACATATGCAAATGGTTATGCATAAGTGTCTAAAGTTCTTAAGAGATTGCATGGAAAAGAGACATGGAAATTTCACAGATTTTTCAGCGTGATTCAGGGGGCATCCAAATAGTAAAAGTGACTCATGGACTGTGTAGGCACATACAGGTATGTGGGTAGGCTTCTGGATGCCATATGGTTTCCTGCAGGAGCTGAATTTCAGCACAAGTGGTGGTGGGGAGAAAAAATGTGACGTTTTATTACATAACAAGCTACTTAAGCACTGTCTGTCCAAGAATTGCTAATGGAATGGAGCCTGGGGAGGGTTAGCTCCCACCAGCACTGCAGAATAACATGGCTCCTCTAAAGAACAGGATCTATTTACAGAAAACTCTTTGCAGCACAATGAAATTTAAGGGGGTGAGAGATAATTATATTCCAAAATAATTTGGTTTTGTTGAAACTGGTCTTTGAAGAACTCTCTATAGGAGGCCACAATCTGGCAGAAAAGGAACATTATGTGGGACTCTGGCAATATTTAGACTTGGAGAAACCAGCTGGAAGCAATTTTATCTGAACTCTAATAATGTTTAAAAATGCACAACCAAGCTTGGATCCAGAACAAGAGGAGACCTACTCCACAGAGCCAAAGGAGTTGTACCTGCTTAGCCATGTCTAAATGTGCTATGAAATACTGTTGTTAAATGCTCTGGTGAACTCCTGCAGTCAAACAAGGGCCATGCTGCAGTTGTCAGTGTCTGGCAGCAGACAATGCACAGACACACTGTCTGCTGAGGATGAGTGGATTATAAAAAGCTTCTACACCTCTGGGGAAGTCAATGATCACCCTCTGCCCCTCCCAAGAGCCAAGAATTTACAATCTTGTTTTCCATCAGGGGGAAGGAACAAGGAGGTAAAACAGACACGGATCCTGTGACAGTACACAAGTAGCATTAGCCAAGTAGCATGTCATCCAAAGGGGAACTACATGTGATAAACAGACACTTTCCCTTCTTACTGACAGCTGCAGCCTATTGTACATTTCCTGCAAGACCAAAAGTAAATCGAAGGAAGAGTGAGTGTTTTTCCCCAATATTCTTCCTACATCAAATTCTTTCCCCTCTCTGGAGCCCAAAAATAAATGGAAAAGGAGGGGTTAAATAGCAGCTCCAGTTATGGCCCTCAGAAGGAGACTATTTAATGGTGAAAGTCAGTACCAATGCAGCATAGCATCTGGTGGATGTGATGCATTTTCTCCTGCAGCTTCAGTCTCAGCTCTGACAGGACTAGACAACACGTGAGAAAGCCAGGATAGATTCATGCTTATTTGTGTTAGGAAATGGGACTGAGATATCATATCCATGCTCAGAGCAAACCTGATCTACTGCAGAGCTGAGGTCACACCTTGTCTGCACAGTGCAAGTCCTTGGAGTCCTTCTTCAAAGAAAATTTCCATGAAAAATAGAAAGTATGAAAAGCCTGGAGAAAGCCTGTGTAGTGGGATGCAAACCTACTTTTGAGATCTGTACTTAAAGAGATAATTACTCTGGGGCATTTGACCTAGGGCATGTCCATCACTGTGGCTTTCACATGAAAATGCCTTCTCATTATAATGGAGACATTCACCTCTGTTTTGGGGCAAGAATTTTGCTGATAAATGCCTGTAGATGAGGTAATACCATTCTGTCAGTGCTGCTTTTACATTATAACAGATTCAGTGAAATAAGCAAGACAACCATCTTGATATAACAAAAAATGAGAAAAACTAGAATGACAAATAAAACACTAGTCGCTGGGCTGTCAGAATATCTATGCTGAGGTGGAAATAGGCAGGAAGATAGAGAGAAAACAAGTTATAAGAACTATAATCAACCATGAAAGTTTACTTCCAAAAGCTATCTGAAAAGTATGGACACTGAATAGTAAACCCTATGTTTAGAAACTGGTTAGGGTGCCTGTTCATTATGTCCTGTTGGCCTCTGCAAGAGCAACATTATCTGTTTTCAAACTTACTACTGGTGTTATTTTAGCGGGAGTCTTTTGGTGCATTGCTGCTTCACGTTCCAGTTAGTGGATGTAGAGAATATGGATTAGCGAGTCGCTCTTCCACTCCCTGGACAGCCAGGACACCTCATGACCTTGAAATTACGGGACAGTTAAGGAAAAAGGGGAAATATTTTCTCACCTTCCAAACCATTGACACATCTGCTTGGACAAGACCTGTCTCTCAGCAGTGGGCTGGGAAAGATGAGGGCAGTACTCAGTGACAGGAGTACTTCTGATATGGAAGAAAGACGTTACAGCTGCCCCTATGTCATGTGTGCATCCCTTGGCCTGCCCCCAAAAAGGCTGCCTCCCTCCTGGCTGCTGTTCTCAGGCACATGATAGGTGTCCTTGGTCATCCACCACCTGAGCCAGTTTATATCCAGGATACTTCAGGCACACCAGCAAAAACAAAGCAGGTCATTACAAGCAATGCATAAAGTGAGAACAAACTCCTGTGCAGGTGGTACATACAGTTCACTTGTATTTGATGCACTTCCTATTTCATTCTTGACTTGGCAAGATCAAGCCTCTTAGAAGCAAGTCAAGCCCTATAAATCGCCAAGCCCTGAAAGTCTTACGTAGCTTTTAGATGCTAATCTTACCCCAGAAACAGCAATTAATTGATTTTAACATAATCAAGTTGTCTCGGTAGGAGCTTGAACATAACTGATCATGAAATAAACATAACCTAATTCTATTTCCCCGATACTGAAGTTATCTGCACAAGGAGCTGGGTCCCTGCCTTGACTGGAAGGGCAGAGCACTGAACTCTGCTCCAGGAATGGCACATTCCCTAAGCAACAACCTGGCAAGCTACTTGTCTCAGGAGTTACAGATTTCCTTGATCCAATGTAGATCTACTGGAGGAGTTTCACTAAAAGACACAGCCCAGGAAGGGCAGAATTGGAGGGTCAGAAGGGATGTCAGACCTTTTTCAAAGAAAGCTCAGTGCAAGTTTAGCAGGTCCCTGACTGGAGGCTCAGGTCCAGATCAATTTTCTAGGTGCTCTTCCCATGAGGAAAAGTGAGAGAAATGCCAGGTTGGGGTGGAAAGGAAATGAGCATGCTTTGGATCCTCTCTGTGGGGATTTCAGGCTTGCCCACACCTTACTGCTACTGGCATCCAGTAGACATTCACCTTCCAATTGGTAAGGCTGGCATGGAGGTGGTAGGAGCCAAGTTTGCATATGAGGATGGCAAAATACACAGCAGGTGTTTGTGGGATTCTGTTGACTCTGGACTATCCCTCCTCCACCTCCCCAGGTAGTGACTTAGGCTCAGAGAACAGAGCCCTGCAGACACCCCAAGCTCTGCTTCTGTGCAGAAAAAAGCTATGCAGGTGTGTCTGTGCAAGACATTAGCACCACGGCTTTGTGTACTGTGTAAAGGATCAGAGGAGTCTGTGATGTGGGCTCAAGAACTCTTGCAATCTCTGTGGCAAGTTAATTGTTGTTGATTACAAACACAGTGCAGTCTCGTTAATTTGCAACGCAGGACAACAGCCATTTAAGAGAGCAGTGCTGCAACCAGCTCCTCAAGCACAAAATTCTCACATTAGTGAACAGCATGGGGCTGTTTAGGAAACCAACAGCACACAGGTCTAGGAAGGGCCAGAAGGGATTGAGCAGCAAGTAACTACTTGATTACTAACATGAGGTGTTTCACTCCATCACCTCTTTTGCAGTGGCAGTTTGCTCTCACAAAGACCAGATCTCTGCTGCACCAGGCAGAGTAAGCAGAAGAGTTGCTGTACAATGCCTCGGTCTCATGCTCTCTCTCTGCTCTTGTTGACACCTGCTGTGGAGTCCATGGGGCAGCTAAACCTCTGGGTTGTCTAACATCTACTGCAGGAGCAGTCCTGTCCCTGCATGTTGGCAGGAAAAGGAGCAGGAAAGAGATGACCCAAGAGGCAAAGTGGCTTGACCAAGGTCACCCAGCAGATTGGCAGCAAAGCCACACTCAAGACTGCTGAAATGTGTGACCAAGACCTGAACATGGTGCCCTGAGTTCACCATGAGGCAGTGACAGTTCACTTGTAGCTGGACACAGAAGTTTGCAGCCCTTCTGTAAAACAGCCCTCCAAGTGACACCCTTTGAAATTCTTGCAGAGCAAGAGAAAGAGCTGCAACTCCTCACTCTTCCAACAGCCCTGCCAGAAGGAGACGAAAAGGGAACGGGATAAGGTCAAACTCCACCAAAGGAGGAGGCAGGGGACATACATTGTCTATGTTTCTGTACCTTGGACATATGCTTAGGTAAGTTCTACAAGACACCCTTCCACCTCACTTTGTGAACAAAGACATTTCCTATTGCTTAGAGAAGAATCATCGTACTTGCAAGATGATACTTGACTTATTTACTGTGGTGTTAGAATGAAAAAATTAATTGCTTTGTATAACACATACTCAAAGGTGGAGTTTGGATCAAATCTGAGTTTTACATTATCTTCTTTCATTAAGTTTTCATGATGGTGCATATGCAACTCTGCGGCATGCCTGCCTTCTGACTAAACTTATATTGCTCCCTCCCAGAGGAATGGGAACAAGAGCAGCTCTACTGAGCTGCAGATTTCTTTGTGTCTGTCCCTGATGGATGATGGTGACATAAGCTGTCTGTCTTGGGGATTTCACATAAGCTGAAGCTTGGAAGGCTGAGCTACACAGAAGCAGCGTCAAAGAACCCAGGAGCCCAAAATAGGAAGGAGAAGGAGGCGAATGGACTGAAGTGGCTCAGAAGCACTAGATCTGGACAGCAGATTAAATATAAATTGCTGTGAATATAGGATTGGTCTAAGCCAGCTGCAGCAAGACAGGCATGAGATGTCCTACTGAGTACTGCAAGCAGTGAGATCAGAGTGTTCGTAAGTAAAAGTAAGGCCTGAGAATACCTCTCCATTTCTCCCTGCAACCCAAGCAAGAGGTCCCCAAAGCCTTGTTCAATTAGAAGGTATTAGTACCAGTAATATTTTGGGACAATTGGAAAAGTTTGATGCAGTAAAACACAATGACCAGAAAGAAAAGAAGCCAAGTGAGTACAAAGGGTCCTGATGTAGTATGAAAGCACCAATTGTTACCTTCTACACCATCAGAGATCTGGATTGGCACCCAGATCCAAACAAGGCTTACAAGGAAACTACAGAAATTGAAGTACAGTTTCAATCTCAAGTACAGTCATGCTAACATTACATCAACCAGGAACAAAGGTGAAAAGAACTCCTTTAGGGATGGATCAATCTATGCACACTGACATTCAGGTGACTGCGAGAAAAAACCCAACAGAAATATAAGAACACCTAGGTATGAAAATTCAAGCTTTAACTTGCTAATATATCCTCACTTAATGTGAAGCTGGGGCAACAGCATGCAGGTGTGTTTTATGGATGTGTGTGAAGAGGGCAGGGATGAAGTCACTGAACTGCTGTTGTCACATTCAGAAATGACAGGCAAGGTTCAGAAGAGGAAGTGTTCATCACCCTGGAGCCATATGTGAACAGCAATGAGAAATGCTGTCACTTCACTGCTAAATCCAAAACAACACATTCACCTTTAATCTACTGTATTTTAAAAGCATTAGTCAGACTAGGCACATGACGCTGGTTACCCCAGAAGGAATGGTAAGTAAAGCTTATAGGCCTCTAAGCAGTTTATAGGCTATATGTTATGCTCGAGTGCCTCCTCTTAAAAATCCATGAAATCCATTTCCAACACCTTTTAGGAGCAACAGAACTGACAGTCAGCCATGCAAGAAGCCAATGCAAGTCACAGGGTTCAGCACTCAGTACAGAGGTACTACCTTGCAGCAGAGCAGATGTCTCTGCAAGGCAGTTTTGCCATCAGCACAGACACCAAGGCACTCTAACACCTTCCTCGCTGCCTCTGTTTTTACATCAGCGTGTGATACCTCCCAGACCTCCAGGACTGTATGTCTGTCTCTATTCTACATACCACAGTCACACTGGACTCTCTGGTTCACTGCCCCTGAGATCAAGGGAATTTGAATCTGGGCGAGATCCTCTCTAAGTAGAAAACACAGTCATGAAAGCATGGTAAAGTAAATAATCCTAGTAGGAACTGGGGGAGAACTCCCAGCAAGGAACTGGTTCCTGCCTGGTGCCTCTATTGGGGACGATGGCTGGACACAATTCCCTTTGCAGATCAACGTTATTCATATGTAAATCAAAAGCTGGTTCAAAGGCTTCTGTTGAATTCTTGATTCCCCCTGACTCTGGCTTTCAGTTTTTCCTCTTTATGCCAAGAGCTTAGTCAGAAGTCTTGTAAATCGCTGGAAACATCTCAATTATATTATTAACCAGAATGTGAATATCTGCAAAGTGCAACAAGGGTTTTAGCTGCCCAAGTTGGAGGGTATGGAAGAAGCTTGTATGCTATTAATTTCTAGCTAAAGCTGACAGAAAAGAAGCTAAAACTAGCTGTGAGCCTCTCTGCCAGTTCCTTCCAGGGCACAGCAGCCATGAATGTTGCACTGTGCCCACACAATCACATGCACCCCATGGCTATATGGAGAGGTTTGAATCCTCTCTGTTAAGTAAAGGAATTGCACAGGAGGTGGTTTTTGCATCCTTAGAGGCAACTTGGCAAGCCCCAAAATCGCTTTGTTCCCCAGGCGAGGCTTTGCAGGAGTGCCCCATCACCTGATCCGCATGAATAAGCCTTTTCCTATTTAAGCTTCACTCTCAGCTGATGGACCATGAACTGCTGAGCCCCAACTGAAAGGGCAGGGCCAAGGGAGGCAGGAGAGCAAAAGAGTTAAGCTGTCATCAACCAGGGACAGGAGAGCAGAGGTTTATCTGCCTGGGAAGCAGAGAAAGGTGAGGACAGTTACAGAGACCGTGTGAAAAGAGTACATAGAGGCACAGGGACCGGAGACTGCATTGCCACAAGATGGTGACAGGTGGTTCAGCATGTAGTGGCAGAGCTTGTGAAAAGGGAATGGATAGGGATAAATTAAGCACGTAGTAATTTACAACAAACCCCTAAAACCTGTATCTGATTCCAAATTCCCAAATCCAAAAGGCACATTGATCAGTTCTAGAAAGTGAAAATTCAGCTAAGCTGCGGAATTCAAAATGAAAAGTGGAATAAAAACTCTTAAGCTACTCTGGCACTTGTATCTTGTGCAAAAGGGGTCTGGAGCAGCACTGCAAGCCAAAGCCCCCACTTAGTCACCTTAGAAGAGTAGTTGGAGCATACAGAGGCTTCCAATGGAATGAAACAGGGAATAAAAACAAAGACAGTTTAACACATGGCAGGTCAAAAGCATCTGGTTATCACCCCTGGCAATCCTCAGGCCAAATGACACCTCACAGGAAGTATTAAACAAACAGACAAGTTTAGTCAGCTACATGAGAAAAAGTAGATCAAAGGAAGGAGAAGGGAGGGTCTTTCAGCAGAGAAAATGGGGTAAATGCTAATCTCAGGATGGCCCCAAGCCAAGTTACCTCTGCTTTAATTTTCAACAAAAAACAATAAGGTTGGATATAATGTAAAAGGCAAGATGAACAATATGACAATACTGTGAGTTCCCATTTTTTTTTCAGCCCAGAAATGGGGAAAAAGCATAGTTTTGCATACTGGAGTGGACCGAAGCTGCATATGAAGCTGCAGAATCAGCAGGATTCAAGCACATCTGGGACATTATCATATGGCTAGGGAAATGTAAAACGATATTTGCTTTTAAGAAGGGAGAAGTGACAAGAAAAAGTTGAGGCCTGGTAGTTTAACTGCAGTAGAAAGCCAGATATTAAAACAAATTTTGAAATAGTGCAAGATAATGAAGAACACAATAACATTAAATGTGGACTTTGCAGAGAGGAATTTTGTCAGACTTTGTTCTTTCTGCCTTTGAAAGTCAAATGAAGAGTTAGAGCTCATCCCTTTGGACTTCAGAGAAGCAACTGACTACCATCAAAGGGGGATTAGCAAACTGAAGATACTTCTGTTAAAAGACAAGCACAAAGTCGAAATGAACTGGCTACAAGGGAGGCAACAGAAAAGAGTGCTGAGAGAGGCAGGATGAGCCAAGAGAAATCACTACCACAGGTCTGTAAGGGTCTGTCACCAAGTTTGATACTCGATGCTTGTCTCTGGCACAGGACGAGGAGTTTGCGCTTGCTGCCTACATTCAAGAGAGCTGGTTTAATTTCAGCAGACATGAAGGAGCACACCAGGAAACCATCCTGCTTCAGCGAGGGCTAAATGGTTGGATAGTTCAGACTGCAAAAACACAGCAGAGGAGACCTCATTCCTCTTTCAGACAGACCAGAGAACAAGCACAAGAGAGGAAATAGTTATTTCAGCAGCTGAGAGCAGCAGCAGCCAGGCTGGCTGGGGTACGCCTGGTGTGCATCAGCAGCCCTTCCACCACTGAGATAGTGGGGCAAGAAGCCAAACTAATTCCCAGATCAAAGGGGATTTTTTGTGAAGAGCAGCAGACAGGGCAGGGTAGTGGGTGCAGTTACCCAGAGACATCAACACCAGCAAAGTCATCTCATTCCCTAGAAACACACCACTCCTCTCCCTGCCTGCTTCTCTCCACCTGCACCTGGGCAGAGTCTCACTTCGACTGTGCCAAAGACCTTGGCTGCCCACAGTACCTGCAGCACTGCCAGGAAAAGCTGGGAGCTGGCAGAGGTGCTCTGGTGCTGCCAGGACAGACCCCTTGGTGACAGCAGGTGCTCCAGGAGCAGCAGCTCTCAAGTAATTTAGGAGCATTTCTAGCAGCATTAATCACCACCCTTGTCCTGATGTATTCTCGGCTGTCTAGCCAAGTTAATGACACAGACGTTTCTTCACAGTGGTCAAATCTCTTGGCTTATAAAATAGTAGTCGGAGAGTTGGAGTTTCCTGCCTTTCATAAAAGCCAGGAGCCCTACACTCTCCAGCTCATTCATGGAAGATAAAAATCTCTTGGCACAAACTCTTGCCTCACTTGGAGGGTAATTACATTGTTCAGGCTCTGCAGAGCACTTAATACATCTCTCCCCTGTTAATCTCCAGCAAAGATTGTAACTGATGTGGCTGAGTATCAGTCAGGCACTGCCAGTTAAGGTGTAAAGGAGGCTCTTCACCTCCTTTTCTCTCCCGTCTTCACAACCAGCAAAAGGCTGTGAGATTGACAGGCTAGGTTTGTGCATTCTGCCCCTTGCATCTCTGACCCATCTTATCCACTCTGAAGACATGTCTGGTGTCTTGCAGCACCAAGGAATCAGTAACATGTTCAGCAAGGGTGGGAACAGCAATGGGACCCAAAGGAGTCCTGTCTCTGTGCAGGAGAGAAATGGTCCCAAAACCATTACATGTCTGTAAGCACTAAGAGTGCCTGGGCCTTCTGGTTTTCCTTAGGGACTACATACAGCCATGGTGAGAGCCAGCCTGCATCAGGTGTGTCCTTCTGTTCTGCAGGATAATGGCACCATTCCAGTGAAGTCAGTACAGTTCAAAGGAATTAAGAAGTACTATTTTAATTAAAATTATAATCTAATGAACCAGGTTCCCAAGGGACATGGTAAAATATCTATTGCTGAGCCTTCACAGCAAGGCTAATTTCATAGCCATAAAATTAACAAACTGGTTCAAAACAACTCTGGGAACTGTGCAGAGGTCTCTGCATCTCCTTCAAAAATGAGACTTCCCAACATGCTTGCCCATCTAGTCCTTCCCTCTTGGCTTGCTCTAGATATTTACCATCTGTTTCCCATCACTATTTAACTAGTGTGATCGCACAGACTGTCCAGTCCTCATTCTAAAGCTGTATCCCCTTTGGAACCATCATCTTGTCCCTGTGAGCCTGCAGAGCTCATTTAAAGCTGCTGCTGCTTGCTAGTGGTGCAGTGCTTTGTGTCAGACCAGTAGCAGAAAAGTCTTTTACTATCACAATTTAGCCTTATGTAGAAGTGCAAGCAGTCATGGCTGTGCCTTTGTAATTCAGAATTACAAAACTGAGCTGAAATGCACAGTCTTACAAAGGACATTAATATTAGAGAAAAGGGTTTGACCTAAGCAGGCCCATTCTGAGTGTCCCCTCTTGGTCCTGCACTCATCCCAGCAGCACCACAGCGAGAGCAGGAACACCAATCCCTTGGGTATTTGCTCCACCAACACTAGTGCTTTTAGAGATTGGACATTATAGTGCACTACTAAATAATAACAATGAAAAAAATCAACACCTCTGCTCTTTTAGGCAGCTACAACACCTAGTATTGCTCAGCCAGTTTGGTTTCTTGTCAAAGTAGCAAAGAGTTCTTGCATTGCTCCTACAACTATGAGTGTGAACCCTCAGTTATTCCATGCATTCAATCCCTTCAGTTCAAGCATCAGTCCCAACCTGTGCCCCTAAAGTCCCCCCAGATCTGCCAGAGGTGACTATTCCCGTGATGCCAGACATAGCTTTAGCTCTCCTAGGCAAAAGAATGAAGTCACACTGATTAATTCTCTTCCCAATCTATAAACCCAGCAATCTAGGACAAGTTTCTACCTCTTGGTAATGCCCCAGTTCCTGCTGGTTAGAAGCTTCTATCCCTTATGATCACAATGAAACTGCCAAACAGCTGGGGAAACAAAAGTTTTGGAAGGGATACAGCAGTGATCAGAAGAACACAAGCTCCCATTGTGATACAACCACTGTTGGTAATGTGGTAGCTGGGCAGGCAGAGACATATAGCAGAGCAGAGACACACGTGTCTCGCCCCTTACTGCAGAGCAATACCTACCTTTCAGGAGGAGTTCATAGATGCAAAAGCAGAGAGGAACTCAAGAATGTCAGAAGGCCTCCACAGGAAAAAAAGACCACAAGGAAACTCAGCAGACATGACCTCTCTGCATTTCTGAGGTGTACTTGTTGCAGCCTGTCATGGATCAAGGGATAAAGGGTCCCACCTGCACCATATGGGCTCCCTGGGGACAGGATTGGAGGAGGAGGGGAAGATGAGCATTACTGCAGTAATGGCCAGAAATCAAAGCAAGCTGGGCCCCTGCTCCCCAGTTAGGCCTAAACCTCTCATAGAAGGCTGGGGCAGAGGGAAACTGGAAATTGCAGATGTGTTTCCAAATCATGATGAGCTTCCTTTCACTTGGAGGAGCAATTACACAAATGCTTCTTGGAAGAGAAATATGTGCTGTTTTTTCAGGACCTAGTAGGCAGATGCACCTGCAGCATTTGGGGCAGAGCAAGCATTTGTCCTGGCTAATCATCTTCCTCTGCAAGCTCCATAACAGTTCTCTGTTCTGCTGCCCATTAATTCCTTGCATCACTTGCCTTGCACTCAGCAGGAATGACCTTGACAAAGGCATCTGGAAACATCTGGGTAAAAACTGATGTGTTTCATCTTTTTGGTAAAAAAGATCTTGAAAAATAATAAAGAACTGATTTAATAGAGGAGTTGAGTTTTATATCTGTCTCCTCTAGTAGTTTTTTTTCACAGAATTGCATATTTTAAAGCATCTTATTTCTATATCCCCTCTTATGCACTTACTCCAAACAGTGGCCATAACTCACTGCAATGCCAGCTGAATTAACATCAAGATATTTGTACAGTGTCAAACTATCGAGTCTCCCAGAGAACCAGAAATATATTCAAATAGGGAATTTTGTCAAGTGACCTATTTCTCCAGGGAGAAACTTTTGTGATGTAGCAAGTTATTGAAAACAAGTTTTCATATGTAAATACACATTAATAACTTCAAGTCCTAGCCCAAATTCTTTTAATTTTTGCGTGAAGCAGCAATTCCTTGGCGTAATCAGCACACTTGATTCTGGTCTGTAGCACACATAAGAATGGAACAGGTAGACAGGTAGAGAAACAGCTTTGAGTGGCATCACCAAAAGCTTCCTCCCAAAAACACAAACTAAAAATGAGTACATCATGAGTTCCTTCAATAGCCTTTTATCAGTTGACTTAAAAAATTTAAAAAAAATTAAATAAATAAATCAACAGGATCATACTGGTTCACAGTGGGAAAAAAAACCCTAAAAGTAGCACCTAGAAAATACACTTTAAGTACATGGTAATAATGCTTGAAACATGAATTAGTGTCCCAGACAGTAAATAAAACCCAAAGAACCATACAGCCATTAAAGCCAACAGGAGCTAAGGGGTCCATCACCAATGCAGATGGATTCTTTCAGACACCACCAAGTAGGTGTACAAAGGCAGCTGGGGACCCAGGTGACAGTCAGCAGTCTCAAAATAGACAAATCTGAGTCAAGACCTTGCTTCACCCCATAGTCAGCCTAAACTGGTCTTGTTTCACACCAAAACATCTCTCCTATCCAGCCATGGCTCTTCAGGGCCCACAGCAACAGTGCAGATTTTACACCTGCATTCCTTCAGAGATCATTTGTAGCCTGTTTACTTCCTGCCTGACTTACAGGTTAGAGGGGATTCTTCTATAGTCAGATGATCTGTGAAGAGTGTATCTTAGTGTAAATCCATAAGCATCACCTCTCTTCTCTGGAACCAAAGAGATGGACACAATTCTTCCAAAAATACACCCTTGTACAAGGCCATCAGCATCCCTGCTCCTAGAATTTGACCTGATCATCCTGTGTCCTAAAATGGTTTCCAGATGACATGCATTTGCTGAATGTGGTACTAAGTAGATAAAACAGGTTTACTCAGCTGTTCTGAGCAGAGAAAGTAGCTGCATAATTATCTGTCAGAATCCTTCTGACGTGGATTTTTTATGGAAAATACCTTTATGCAATCCACAGTCAGGGAATTTTCTGGCTGTACAGTATACACTTCTGGTAGAAAAATAGGGTCAGCAAAAATTATATATACAAAAGTATAGTAATCTTATTCATATTGAAATGTTTGCTGCTCTACCTGCACATATTCATGCAGATACCAAAACACTATTCCAGGTACTGGTACAGAGGAGCAATGCACTGGGTATTTTTAAAGTATTTTCATAAAAAATAAACCTTTACTGGAGTCAGAAGCGGTCTCCAGGATGAAGATTGAACAGAATACATGAAAAAAGGCTTTCTTCTGGACTGCTTTTCAATTACTTTTTTCTGCCTACAGCCATACAGCTGTGCTGCCTCCAGATCACTCAGCAATGCCCTGGGCACAGCAGCAGTTGCTGTGCTAATAGGAAAGATTTCACTGGACATCAGCGTCCGTGGTCATGCAGCAGGTCAGGACAGCTGCTGGTTTATGGGCTGCTCTCCCCAGGTGCCCAGCAGGACTGGGCTGTCTTCATTGGCTGTGGCAGGAGACTGATGTCAGAGTATTTTGAGCCTGGCACCATGAATGGAAGTAATAACTGGTATCATCACGTAGGAGCTAGAAGTAGGTAGAAAGAGAAGCTTTGTGTGGGTGGTGAGAGAGAAAAGAAGCAGATTAAGGAGACAAGGATCAGAATCAGCAAATCACGCAAAACCAGTTCTGTGTCAAGCAGGGAATAATTAACTTGCTCTTTTCTAGACAAGCAGCCCTGGTGTTGATTTAGAAACTCCCTTTCTGACACCAGGTGAGACTGGGCACCCTTCAGAATGCTTTGCTTTGAATTTTCAGTGGTTTTAGTGCATAGTTTTGCCATTCATTGTGTATTGATATGGTGCCGCAGAAGGATAGCGGCCGCTGCCTCCATTGCATTTCCAAACCTGCTGGCAAAGACAGGGCCTTGGGGAGGGTCAGTGCCTGGGGACATGGTTCAGGACAGTTCAAGTGACAGATACCAGCCCCAATGACATTCGGAGGGGTTCTGTAAGTTTACGAATGAGGAAGTTACTGCCAATAAAATTTTTAGTATAATGATTTAGTGGAATTCCTATTATCTTATTAGTTCCTTGGATTTTCCTTCCATACAGGGCTTTTGTGCTGTTACATCTGTACAACTTGGAAGTGGGATCCAGGAACCAAACACGAGGGAGTGAAACATCAGGAGCAAATCCCTGCCATAGCAAAGCACAAAGTAAGACCAAGCTGTCAGCAGATGATCTCCACTTTTGTGGATCAATACAGGCCTGTTATTTCTGCATTACTGCCTGGGGCTCTTTCTTGTTCGATGAGACATTTTCTGAAGCTCCAGTTACACCCCACAAGACAGTTGTCAGTACATGCTGTAGTGTTATCCAAACCATACCTGCCCTTTATGGGCTTGGCCACCACCAGGCCATGACCAGCCTGCATCCATCTGTGTTGTGCTGGCTACAGCACTGAGTATAGTTAGTTCTGTTCAAGTTATAAAACTAAATTCTCAGTATTAAGAGCCAGAAGTCCCAGACCTTCTAAGCACCTTCTAAGCAGAGTGCATATCATCAGCATTACATCTGAACACACACACCACTCGGCTGGTGGAAGCAGACCTGTCCTGCCTGGGCACTGTGCCTGTTCCCACCAGGGCAAGAAAGCAGCAGTTGTTTGCCCTTTATACCTGCAACACAGGATTCCCAGTTTCTGCAGTGCTTATTTTCAGGACATGTGGGAAGTAATGGTGTCCCAGACATAAATAAGCACAAAAGGGATTAGAGGACTTGACTACCCAAACCTCTGCAGAAGTCAAGTGAAAACAAACACAGGAGCTTTGCCACTTGGCCCTGTGTGCCAAGAGTGGAAGCAGAAAAGATTCATTCCATGTTTTCACACATCAGAGAGGACAGAATCATCCTGCATTCAGAAAAGCCAAAGACATTCAGAGCTGTTTTGACAAAGAAATTGCTCCAACATAGGGGAAGGGTGGGGGGAGGGAAGACACAAGCAGCCATTATTCTGTCTGCACAGAACTTATTTAATAACCCTGTGTCTGCAAACCGTAACTTGAAAATCTTCCCTGTCATACACATGCCAGACCACAGCTGCATAAAATAGGGAAAACCTGTTATAAGTGACCAGAGACATTGGAAAACTGTGGAAATATTGCCTCAGGGTGCAAGGCCCTTTCCTGTGGAAAGAATATTTTGCAATTTTCTGTTCCTTGCTGACAACTAGCACTCCTACTTTCTGGGTTTCATCAAGAAGACTTTCGTATAGACTGCTCAAAACTCTGAATGCAAATAGAGAAGACTTTCTTGCTCATTATTCTGATTTATTCATCTCTCCCCCTTCTCTCCTACCTCACACATCAGACACTGAAGAGAATGAAAACTCAAAAGCATGAAAATAATGAATGAGAAGAAACTGGATGCCACTTGTCACAGAGGCACCATCACTGGATTCTCCATGTAATAGGGACGTTTTCCACTAGCATTTGTAAGATGCAGAAGGAAAGCTTTAGAACAATTTTGTCACTATTACATCTATACTTATTCTTTAAGCAAAACAACATGCCATATAAACCATTCTTTTTCTCAACACCTTGTAAGACATGAAGTGAACGAGCAGATGTCTGTGCCTGAGTATCAGAGCTGCAGAGCCACACAAAAACAAGTTTAAGCCTCCATGCAGTGCTTCACTCAGCCCTCCCTCCTTCCCCAGGCTGCTCTCTTCAGGGCTCTAACCCAGCACTCCTCCAGTGAAACTGTCCCTGTCCTGCCTCACAGCCCCATTTGTAATAAATTCTCTCCCTACAACAGAGGTCTGCTCTGTTCCTAAGCTGATGTTTGTCAGCACACGTCAGAAGTTCTGAGCAGGAACAAGCCAAGGCCTTTCAGCTGCCAGCAAGTGTGCTGAGGAGCCCATGGTCATCCATGGCTCACAATTGTCTCTTGGTACAGAATTCCTCTGCATCTTGACTGCAGTCAAAACAGATGTAACGTTCCTAAGTTACACATCATGGAGGACGTAAGCACTGATGGATTTCGTGAGCAAGTTTCTGACAGCAGATTACCATAGTCAAATAGGAAGATTTTGATTTTGGTCTCACAACTGAAGTTTTGGAGCATGAAGAGAACTACTGAAGATTTTAAAGTGCAGCATTATTTCCAGAACATATCCTAGGCACTGTTTCCACGTGCTTTGCTTGTCAGAGCAGAGCAGGATTAAAGCAGCAGAGTGGGAAAAACAGCAGGGGACTGGAGCTAATAAGAGCCTGATGAATTGAGCTGAGAGGTGACGGCTAACTTGGAAGTAACATAGCATTTCGAAGTGTGAGAGAGGTAGCAAAGCCAAAATGGTGTCAGCAGTGTCAAGAAATATGGGCATCTTCACCAGAACAGGAAAAAGAACAAAAATAAGAATTGTGCAGAAGACAATACTTACGACATCTCACGATGGCTGCACAACAAACCACCCACTACAATACACCTTTGTGACAGTTCTTGTGCTGCCATCAGGGACAGGTTCTCTCACCTGTAGGACAGCATCTTCAGCAATGCAGGGAGGCAAAGATAAAGACATCTGGCAGTAGCTTTACTCAGATTTTGCTGAAATAAGTCTGTTTCCACAAGGCTATTGCTATGTAGTGGAGATCTGCAGATTTCTTCAATTTATTGAACATCATTTATTGAACCTCATTTATTTTGAGCCCCAGTTTTGTCCTTCAGCATGCTCACTGTCAGCCTGGCATGCCCCACACCATCTCCTGTGAGCCAGACTTCTGATGGAGCCACAGTGCAGACCAAACCTGGGGTAGTACTCCCCATCACTAGCACAGAGTGGTGCTTCACACCTGGGCAGCCGGCTGGGCAGCAGGAGCATTTGAAACAACTCAAAGCTTTCAAACACTTCAGCAGAACACAGCTTTAGACCTCTCAGAAATTGAAGCACAAGTCTGAATAGTGCAGAGAAGTCACAGGGAAGACCTAGAGATCTTGATTAAGAGTGTTAGAAAAGGGAACACTCAGTCTTGTGGGCTGCTAAACGGGAGAGCTCCTGCCCCACTTCAGGATCTACCAGGGCCAGCCTGGCTTTTACTCAGCAATAAACCATATCACAACTCAGAACCTTCCCAAACAGCTCCTCACTTATCTCCTCCCAGCAAACATCCTCCCATAGACCTGCCCCTTTCCAGCTAATTCACAGGTCACAGGCAGCTCATACCCAAGCCAGCTCAAGCACAGAGCTGGGCCACTGATATCCTGCTTCCCATGACAAGATGGAAACCTCTTACTTTCTCAGGCAAGGCAGACTCTTGGCAAAGCAATAAGAGCAGGGAAAATCCAGAGTAACACAGATGTGAGGAAACCTCTTACACAGCAGAAACTCAGGCAGCTCCAGACCACAGGGGCAGTTTGCAGCACAATCAGCAGCCAAACAGTTCTGTGCTGCACAGCACAGGGAAAGCTGAATCTCAGTACAGAGAAAAACAGACTTGCTGGTAACAAAATCCACGCAGCCACTTCCAGCTCATGGCAGAGGGAGCCCTGCAAAGCTGCACAGCCCAGGGCCAGATGGAGAGGTGGAGCAGCAAAAAGTAACAGTTAATCAGTAAATAACACCAGGATTTTTGGCTGTGTAATTGAATGAGAGCAAGGAAAGAAGTGAGACTGTGCCCTGATGCCTGGGCAGAATTAGAAATCTTCCAAGTCCACAGAAGGAAACAGTTTTAATTACTTTTCTCTAAAACAACAGTAATATGTGTAAGAAAAGGCACAGGGAATAAACAGTTAACCAAGGAAATTACCACATTGGCGGCAAAAGGAAAACTCTTTAGTTCAACATGCTAGACCAGGGGAAGCCAGACAGCAACTGTCCTGGAGAGCCAGAAGCCAGTGCATTGACTCAAAGTCCGACAACAAAGACTTCCAGCAGAGCCATGAACTAGTATTACATCAGAGGCCTAGGAGAACAGCATTCCAGGCTGAACATGGGGGGAGTAAGCTTGAAAGTTGAGGTTATGGTGAATAAGTGCCTTTCAACAAGAAGTTTGCATTATCCCAAAGTTTTCAGGATTTGGGAGTATGTGTGTGGGGATTAGGTTTTGTTTTCTTCCTCCTTAACACATGTGCTCCTCCAGCAGGCATGCAGCAGAGCTGTTACACAAGCAGCCCCCAGTGCAGGGACTGGAGGAAGACCAGGAGAGGCACAGGATACCACAAGGTCAGGCAGGGTAGGATGTGCTCCCACTGGTCCAAGAAGTTGCAGAAGAGGCTCAGGCAAGGGGACATCCCTGGCACTACAGTCCATCTCTACCCACAGGCTCCAACTTTGCAAACTGCAAAGGCACGCGTGCCTTGTGGGCACTGCCCATGGAGGAGCTGCTTTCCTTGTGCATTACCCCCTAGGAGACGGGAACTTCACCAGCACTGCTGTGCTGCACATCCCTGGAGACCCCTCCAGCAAGAAGCTGCCCTTTCCTGGAAGTGGCTTGAGCCCATCAGGCTTGGAAAGTTTTTGAGATGCAACACAGAGCAGGCAGAGGGTCAGATCTACAAACCATCTCTAGTCTCATGGTTTAGTTCAGGAGACCCTAAGGAAGCAGACAACACTCACAGGACAAAACAGAGCCAAACTCAGCCCCAGAGAAGGAGCAGAGAAAGTATTTCTTAGAGAGATAGAGTTATTTCAGAGCTTCTTGCAGCACTAGAAGACAAACCAAAATTTGCTGAAACAGAAAGCAAGCCTGGAGTTAAGGGACTTGTACCAGGTTCCAGGACACAGCAAGAGGAGATAAGTCAAATAACAAGGTCTAAACCCAACTCATTCATGCAGAAGATCTGTATTTACACTGCCCAAAGGGCAACCTAAATTTGGTTACAGCAAAGTACTGATTTAGGAGTCAGAAACTTTTTGCCATATCTCCATTACAAAAAGATGGGAAGTTCCGCCTTCAGCTATTGCAGAATCCCCTATCCCATGGTACTTACAGCACTGAAAGATGCTGCTACCAATCCCACCATATAGTCACACAGGCAGCAAACCATCTCACACCTTCACATATAGAACAGCAGCTGAGAGCAGACCTGAATATATACTAATGGAGGGCCCTGAGCATCTGGGATTGAGAACAGCTGTCTAAGCTGGTGTTGCCACAGAAAAAAAATTGGTATCGCCTGGCCATAGTTAAAGTTTGGGCTGTTATAACTTTTGTCCTAAAACAAGGTATCTATCCATCTGACCTGTAAGTCTCTGCAGCAGCTTCCATATAGGAAGAATGCAGTCTAAGTCCTGCTGTTTATGAAGGTAATTACATCATCTGGCTGCTTAAGTGATCAGATTTAAGGATCCATGAATTTTCTCCTAATCTATTTTCTGATCCAAGGAGAGGGCATTTTTGCCTTCCTGTTCAAAGTTGGGTAATTCAGAGAACACCTGCTAAGAGGCCAAAGCAACCTCCCTATCCACAGAAGCACTGATGCAGGCAGGCTTTTAGACTAGAACACGGGTGTTGTCCAAAAATGGTGCAGAAAGTCCTGAGCAGCACCTGGCAGGTGCCAGGTACATAGGAAGGGAGAGCTCCATCCTTCCAGTGGTTTCTGCACATGGAAAGCATAAAAACTCCATGATCAGCATGAGTAATTTATTACTGGTACTGCAAAGCCCTAGATAAAACAGATGGGATCAGCTGGCAGTGGGCAAGGTGGCCAAACATCTGTTTGTACCCCTGTGGTGTGTGAAAACAGGGCTCTGATATCTTAATGGCATAAAATTAGAGCAAAGCCACATGACGAACAGTTCAACGGTAGTTTTAATCTTATGGAGAAATTAAAACAAATCCATGGCTCTTATTGCATACAGGAGGAATCTCTGCAAGTCACTAGCAATTAAGGAAAACACACTTGAATTCAAGAGGCATTTTGATTTTAATTTTTAGATTGCAGTTTTAATTGAGCGATAAGTATTGACCTTCTGTGTCCTCTGCATCTCGCTGTGCCTGTAGGATCTGAGGATGAGCCAGATGCTTTATTTCCCACAAAGTCATGGGCAAGGCAAACTTGGACTTAGAGGTGCTTCTGTCACCGGGCTGAACTAGATGGTCAGGAGGGGAGAAGGTTCCCCGCTGGGATCTCAGCATTGCCCAAACTAGTTCACCTCTCCTCCTTGCCCAGGCAAATCCAGGGACTGCCTTCCTCATGATTGTTTTGATACGATCAGGCATCAAATTACTTCTATTCTACCAAAATAAAACCTATTCCTTGGAGCTACTTCAAGGATGGCTGTGATCAAAGGTGACTGGAAATGCTGCTGGTGGAAACAGCCGTCAACAGCTCCCATGACCCAGGGATGCTGTAGACTAGGGAGAAGATGAAGAAGGTTCTGTAACACCTCCTGTGATCTATTGTTCAGGACTTCAAAGAGCCCAGGGATCTGTAGCCACTGCTAATAGCTGTTATCTTCCTGCAACAGTAATTATGAACTGAAGGAGACTCGGAGACACTGACTGTAAAGGGCCGATAATTTACACCATTTCTGCTTCATTTACCTGATTGCCCCTCTTTTCATTATATCCATGCCTCTAGGATGTGGCTCTTAATCCTCCAAGATGATCTATCCCTATGAATATTCACTGTCAATAATACACTTACTGCTGTTTCCTGGATATCCTGAAGCTACTATCAATCACGCATTAATCTTACATGCAGCTCCTGAGGCTTCATCTAAAATGCATGTGCAAAATATGCAAAATGTAAAGAGCTGGGAGAAGAAAGCGCTAAAGTCAGTAAAAGATGATTTACAGTTTGCAAGTTCAGCTTCATATTAATTTTGCCATGCTGCACTTCAGAGTAGTAACTCATCAGGCAGCATTTGTTGAAAGTCCACATACTGCTTATGCAGGAACCTATAAATTTCACACATACTTTGAGCAAAGGGATGTGGAAACAGTCACAGTGAGTTGGATCAGTGATGCATTTCCCCAGTGGGTGCCAAAGAGAGGGTAAATGTCCAAGGGAGATAGAAAAATTACTCTTGCATGTCCCTCTCACATCTCACTTTATTTAAGGACTTCCTAATGCTAGGATTGTGTTTGAATTAGTGACCACCAGGTATTTTCTTCCATTAGCCCAACGAATCATATTTTTTATCCTTGCAAAATTTGACCAGCCTCTCTGCCCTGCAGCAGTTTCACAGTTACAAATTTTGTAAACAAGCTTTTCTTCATTTGTTGTGGTGAACAGGCTTCTGTTTCACCTGGTGCCTCAAAGGCCCATTTGAAAAGAGGGAGAGGATAAGTCTTCCCTATTTGTCACATTCAGGATTTAATAAATGTCTGTAATATTCTGCCTGGGTCGTGGATTTCTTCAGTCTGTAGAAATTTCCATTCCGCTTGGGGGAGTCGTTCAAATCCCAGATCCCATTTGCAGTGGAGGGCTGTGCCATGTCCCTGGCAAACCACTGAGTGTAGGGAATGCTAGTCCACGTCTTCAGGGCGGCTGGTGACACGGAGCTGCAGGAACCTGCTGGTAGCTGTCCAGGAGCAGCTGGTGTGGCACTCCCAGGCTGCTTCCGCGGAGCCCTCGTCGGTCTGCACGCACCGGCTGAGCCAGCTCCCGTCCCTTCTGTGCCAGCTGCAGCCCTTGCGTGCCTTGAGCTGCTCTTGAGACGGGCAGTGCAGTAACAGCGTCCCTGGGCAAAGAGAGGGACTGGCTGTTGGCACAGCAAGCTGCTCTGGGTTCAGAGCAGGCTGAGAACCAGAGAGTGCTCCCTGGAGCAGGGGCATCACTCATCACTATTTTACATATCACTTTGTTCATATTTCTTCTACAATGAAATGTCATAAGAGGGGCAAGAACGCTTTTGTCATCAGCTGATGGGGAGAAACAATAGCTCTGCTCACGCTGTCACCACCCTGCAGAGGCTGAATCACCATCACAAGGCGAATTAGCCCGTCGCCTGTTGCTCAGCTCCTTCATCACGGTGACTCATCCTGGAACAAGGATGGGAGTGAAAGGCGGATGCTGCAACCTCCTTCCCTATACCAAACTGTGAACCAAATAATCATCTGCGGCTGGGATCATCTCGGAGCAGGGGACATTGAACCATGTTGGCGACGAGGGCCCGGGAGGCAGCCGCGGGGTTCGAAGGCCGGCGACAGAGCTGGCACAGGGACGGCAGCGCAGGCAGCCGCTGTCCCTGCCCCGGGCACGCAGCTGTTCTGCTGGTTCTGCAGCCTCTCGGGTGTTGGCTTCCTCATTGTTAAACCCATTGGCCCACAAAGTGCATGAAAGCTTGTCTGCCACTGCTTAAGCATTTCTTACACCTTTCTTTGGCGAAGAAATGGAGATTGTTTAGTTTCCTGTATACGGGGCCAGCAGAGCACCCGCAGCTTTGCAGGCATCCTGGAGGGCGCGCCTTTCCGCAAACTGCTTCAAATAGATTTAGATAGGTGCCCAAAAGGAGAAATGCCCCTTGTCCTGCTCTAACACAGCTCTCGTCTGGAGGACAGACATGTCCGTGAGTCTGACCGCGGGCTGAAGGCTTTCCTGAAGGTGTGCAAGCTCCGTGTGTACCCCTGGGCTGTGGCCACCCGGGCTGGACCCCAAGCTCAGCCTTGCACGTCATCCCTGGGGCGCATCCACCCACTCACAGAGCCAGAGAGGCGGCATCTCACCGGCCGCGTGATGCCTTGTAAAACAAGTGCTGATGATTTCGAGTTGAGGAAGCTCAAAACAGCCTGACGGGGGAAAACATGTCTCCAGAAAAAGGGTACCATATGTGCCTGCCAAGCAGGCTGCTCTCGCCGCTGCAGCGAGGTTTCTTTCGTTGCTCATCGGCAGTGAAACGCACTGCTAGGCTGGTGGTGAAGAGACACGTTACCAAGATTAGACACAAAATGTGTTTCACAGGAGGGCTAAAACTAGTCTGAGTGTAATGAATTTTACAGCATGCTGCCTTTCAGAGCATACTAGAGGGCAATTCCTCCTTCCTGTGGCTTTGCCATTACCAAGGGAGCATAGAGATTGAGTTGCTGCAGGGTCTGCATGAGCACCTGCTCACCCTAAGGGTTCAGGTGAGCAAGAACATTAGTTCAACAGGATGAGGAGAATGTAGCCCTCACTGCCCTATGTTAAGGGGCAGCAGCACCTCTACTCCCTTCCCACCCCAATGACACTCTGACAGGGAAATCCTAAAAACCAGCCTCTGTGCAATTTTTCATTCCCTGAGTGGATTGCTCTGGCAGAAGGACTCCTGCTGGCATTTTCGAAGGCTGGGAACAGTCCCGGATGTTGCAGAAGCTTTGATGAAGGTGGCACAAATCTGAGCAGGGAGCTCAGAAGAGCCTGAAATGCTCATTCCTCCTGGGCTCCAGCTTGGGTAGGAGGCTCACAGCAGGGTCATGGACAGATGAAAGACAGGAGTGTTACAAATTAGAGGATGGGGGATGTCTGGCATCATGCACAGTCACTGCCTGCTGAAGAACTGGAAGATGCCACAAACAGTGTGGGCCCAGAGTGGTACCTAAGCAAACCCCATATAAGAAGCTGTGCAGAGCAGCTGCCTGTGGGAGCACAAGATCCATTGCAGCCCTGAGATGCTTGATACTCAAACACGTCTGACATGGTTTAGAAGACTGGGGAGCAGAGGACATGTGTGATTACCCGATGTGGGGTCCCTGTGGGTCCCTGCCTTGCTGCAGCACTATGGTCTCCCCAAATACAGCACATCCAATAAAAGGCAGCAGTTTATGTCACACAGGTAAGACATTCCCTCTCCAAAGTGCTGTATGACTGCAGCCCAGTTAGGCTTCCTCTCACCTTGCAGGCTTCCAGGGCAACACTCTGAGCGCTGAAACTACTGCTTCTGTCCTCAGCAATGTGGGGCAACATTTCCAGGGAGAGCTGAGGTCCTGCATTGGGTCAATAGATGCAAGGAAGGGTTTGCCTACCTGACACTTGTCCTTGTCCTCCAGTTGTAACAGTTTGATTAAAAACCCACGTCTCCTTGCAAACCAGGCTCATTGGGAACTCCTGCAGGCAGAGAGGATCAAGTCTGGCAGGTTTCTGTGCTTCCCAGAAGAGATAAGCAGTTCTGCTTGCCTCAGGGACAGGAGAGGAAGCATGGCAGGCACTAAGTCCAGGCCCCCAGGAGTAAATCCCCCCATAACTGGAATCCTGGGAAGCCCAGCCTCCCCACTACTGTCCTCTGGGATCACTTCTCTCCAGAAAGATGAAAGACCTCCAGAGTAATACTTGGGACTCTTACTTGCTCCCCCTGAGTCTTCTCAGGACAAAGATAAACTTCTCTACAAGAGTACAAGGGCTTCAGATCTGCTCCTCAGGGGAGGAGGCTGACGCTGCCAGCTGCCCTGCCAGCTAACCACTCCAGCCAGAGAGCCTGGAGCTGCAAGGAGGGAAAAGCCACCAAACCTTCTGTGACTCACACTGAAACCATGCCGTCTGCATTTCCAGCCAGGCCTGTAATCAGGCTGGAAGAGGGCTGATCGTGAAAGGGTGGGAGGGTGACAGATCAGCCTGGCAGAAGGTCACAGCCCAAGCTGGGTGACCAACAGCTTGTCCCTAAGTGCACAGACCCCCATGCTGGGAGGAGCATCTCCAAGCAGCCATGCCTGCATTTCCCCCTGGCTGCTTAGCAGAAGCTTCAGTAGGTGTTGCCAATGACAGTGCTCATACCTCTTCCAAAATTCGGTCTTGTAAGGAATGAGAAGTTTAAAAAATTCTGCCATGGAGATGTGATGTGTGCGTGTACTGGTACAATTACAGCTGAAGACACATCCACCACCTAGTTATCAGCTGGCTAAAATCCAGACCCGCTTTTTGTCTTCACTTACAGAAATCCTCCAAAACAGTTCTGATTGAGCTAGTAACAGCATTCCCAAAGCAAAATCCCCTGTCTGCCCGCAGTGCTATGGGAGCTCCCGCGAGCTCTCCGACCGCACACGGGATCAAAGCCGCCAGCTCAGCTCAAAGCACTGATGAGACTGGAGTCTAAAGAGTGTTTCAGCCAAGCCCTAAAAAAAGCTCATCTGCTTTCATCCTCACTGCGGTCTAACAGACATCCACAGAGCCCTGGGTAATTCCTTGTGGATTCTCTTTCCCTCTGTTGTATCAAACCAGGATGAATTCTGTCAAAAAGCACATTTCTAAGATCTCAGAGATCCTGGCAAGCCCATCTCCACCGACTTGTAGCTGTGAAAAGGCAGCACTGGAGCAGTGCTTTCCAGGAGCAGCAGCTTAGTCTGGAGGGCATCCCCTGGAGAAGCCAGGCTGTATCGTGTGTCCTGCTTCCTCAGAGACCTGCCTATCAGCTGGGCTGGAATTCAGGCACATTTTTTCCATCTCTGGGACAGAGTTAGCATGCCTGGATGTTTTTTTCTGAAGAATTACAAGAGGGGGGGAACAGCAGCCAGAAGATGCAGTCCTCCAGAGCCCCAACATTTCCTTGGAATGGGAAAGAACATCTGCTCACTTCTGCCTTCCTGGTGTGACCCCCCACACACACCAGGCAACAACATTGAGCCCAGCCTAGGGCCACTTAGTTGCTCACAAGTAACAGCACCGACAGCAAACCCTCCATGTCACAGAGGGACAAACTGAGCAGCAAAGCAAAGCCCCAGTGCTGCTGGGCAGAGCCGTGTGTGACTAGGCACCCAGGGCCTGGTCAGCTCCTGAACATAGAAGTGAGAAGCTCTGGCACTGGCTTTTTTAGGGAATGGAGCCGGTGATCCTCAGTGCCATGTGGGACATATGGCATTCCCTGCATGTCCTGGGAGGGTATCACACCCCAGACACCAGCACGAGCCTTCCAGCTCAGCACAGCTCAAGAGTGGCTACATCGAGAGAAACCCCCCAAAAATTCTCCTTCACGCTCCACTTAGAGGAATTTTTGAAGGATTTTTGCACCGGTTTTAGTTATGGTACAGTCCAGAGCAAGGCTGCAGTGGGTCAGAAAATCACAACTGTATTTGTGCATGGGATCCTGCCATGAGCAGGTGGCCAGGAGCAGAGATGTGTGGCTGCAGCAGCCAGGGCCACAAAGAGCCTTTCAGGGTGGTGGCTGGGGCTCAGCCTGGGGGTGCGGTACCAGCCTGTGCACGGCCAGCAGCACCAGCGCGTGGCTCGGCTCTGTCTGTGCTTTGTGACGCCACTGAATCATCTCTGGCAGATGTGTCACCCCTTGTTTTCATCTGGCAGGGCTGAAAGGGACCTTTTCAGGGTCTGGGGATGATTGCTCACCTCCAGCCAGCACTCAGGACACCCAGCTGGGCCACAGAATGGATGGCAAATCCTTGTCTCAGTGGGATGGAAGGTGATTCCTTTGTCTGCATAGCTAATCCCCACAGAGCAGAGTGGCATCCAGAGGAGCTTCAGAGAAAGTGCTGGTGAGCTGGGAGGAAAGCAGCTCTCTCCATTCCTGCTGATCCAGCACCCTCTGCTGTGTGCCAGCACCCGGTCAGAGGTGCTGACCACAGGGGACAGCAGGGACCTCTTGGCAGGGAGAAACAGCAGTAGGATCAAGAAGCAGAGGCAGGAGAAGGGAGGTGGTGACCTCCTGGTGCCACTGGGACCATTCACAAGTGTAGCGGATTGAGTGTGAGCAGTGTCAGGGCTGCCAGGGGCATCACTGTGGGAGCAGTCCTGAGTGCTGCTCTTGCCCTGAGCAGGATCATGGACTCTGTCCACTGGAGAGAGTGGGAGAGGCAGAGGTTGTAGGGGCGAATCCAGCCCAGTGGGACTGAAGACCAGCATCTTCCATTCCCATTCCAGGTGGGACACAGAGATGCAAGCAGGGCTGAAATGGTCCGGACCATTGTCAGGGCAGGAAACCCGGCTGGGCTAGCCAGGTCCTGATAACCCATCAGGGAGTAAAGTCTTTCTCTGGTTTTATGTTAATAGCACATTCAGTGGTGACACATCAAGAATAACCCAAGGTTTCTGATGAACCAATCTGTAACTTCTCTGGTCTCTCCTTCATACCAGTTACACTTCCAGTTTCATGACAACAAATACCCCAGTTTCACAGTGTGGTAGATTGGATCCTCTTAAAGTTTCCCACAATACCTCCAAGATCTCATGATAAGAGAAGCAGTGAATACTCACCCTGTGTTCATGGATACAACAGAAACCTGCTGCTTTCTGTGCTAGCCGTGCCCAGCCCTGGGTGGCTCAGATGCACCAGCCACATTCAGACTCCTAAGGCCTGAAAAACTGGCTGGAAGTCTCTGTTGCAACATGTTGTCTCACAAGATTTATGGTCCATCCTGCTCCAGGAAAAATCAGAAATACCACCACAGTGATCACTCTGGATATTACTGCATTTTTGTGCTACTGCTCTGACATTCACAGCAGAGACAAAAACGGGGATGGGAACATTTACACCTTCACCCCCAGCTCCAGCAAAGAGCTTTCTGGGGGTTTGGTGTGTGGGTATTCAGGGAGGAGGAGAGCAGGCTCCTGTTACTTCCCAACTTGCAATTCTGGCTGGAAAATAAAGTAAGGTTGTGCTCAAGGATGAATACCTGAAGAAGACCAGGAGGGGAATTTTAAACCCATGGGACTAGTCTCTCAGAAAAGGCAAGACCTCTCCTCAGCGCTCAGCCCCATAAGCTGGTGTGGAGGTAAGCAGTGAGGGGAACAAATATCCCGGGAACCAGCACGTTGAATTTTGTCAGAAATACAAAGGGAGTATGGGATGAAGTCCCTGCTGAGGGCTGCACCTGTGTGGGGTGACTGCAGTGAGGCCAGGGTTCCCAGGGCACACTCCTCAACACCATAGATCCAAACTGGTTTATGAGTGGGATGACCTGCTTGCTGCACGACTGTGGAAACAGGACACCCTCACTTTGGGAGAGCTCTGTTTCCCCAAGATTCATGTGGGAGGTGAGGACATATCTCCCAAGCTTTTCTGCTGAAGATGTCTTGCATCACACAAATAATTGCACAACCTTGTGCTAGGGAAGAGAGGGGAGAGGATGACTGAAGTAGGCTGGAGCCAGGTCCAGTCCCTCCTCCAGTTCATTATGGTGGCAGAGCCTCAGGAAGCCAGAAAGACTCATATCTGATAGGGACAGATGCTGACAAAAAGGCATCTTCAAATAACTCCAAACAAAACACTATGCTAGCAAAAATTATTTTAAGATAGCAACCTACATCTTAGCCAGACTCCTTACCCCTATGATTCCCACAGACCACAGTAAGCTGCCTGCTGGCTATGAAAGCAGAGCAGCCTGATTTGTGGTTTCCTAGGCAGTCCTGAAGTCCTGGAACCCTTTGGAATACAGATCATGGTAAGCAACTACTCTTCCCTCACTGGTTGCAGGGGAGCTGCAGGGTGACCCTGTGTGTCCCTTCTGTACAGTGGAGGGGTGGAAGTACCCAGTAACAAGCCAGAGAGGCCAAGCTGGCACTCTCATGTTTGCCATCACCACCCTCACTGATGGCAGCGGTGATGCTGAGTCTGCTCCAGGCAGTCAGTCCACCTGGCTGACAGGGCGGTGTGTGTGCTGTCCCCTCTGACTGCTAAAATTGGGGCATATTCACAGCATCCCTTTAACTCACCACCCAGTGGGGGTTGTGATGCTCAGGTGATGAGCAGGGGGTGGCACTGCCAGCACTGCCTGCCATCCATGTGACAGGTGCACAGGCTGCTCCTGGCCTTGGCATCTCCTGCTTCTTGCACTCCAGCGTTGAGGAGGAATTCACTTCTTGCTGCTTTGGTGGTACCAGGCCAGCACTTCATCTCTCATGAAGAAGTACCAGATTAAGTCTGCAGAAGCCTAAGGCTGCACAGCGAGCCGCACATCACTTCTGGGAAAGAGGGAAGAGAAACCAGGCAAGTGCTCCTGAGTGGTATCTCCCTGGGGAAGTGTCACCAAATTTGTGAGTTATCCTTCTGATTCCCTTCTTGTTTTCTGGGAAGATATTGTCTTTTCAGAGCCATAATCCACGAAGTGCCAGCAGCTGCACATACGCTTTGCAGCAAGGCCCCTTGGCTTCAGTCCAACCTCAGAATAGAATGGGGTTTGACTTTGTAGCTCAGCAACTGAGCCACTCATATGCTTAATTGAGGATCTATTTAATTGTTATATTTAATTCTATCAGGGAAGACACCCTGTGCCAGGCTGCTCAACGCTGCCTGAACAGGAGTGGTCCTTTCCTCTTTTCTGTTTCCAGAGCAGTCCTGTTTCCAATCTGCCAACCCAGGGCCCTACGTCTCAGCCAGACTTACAGGTCTGAGACCTGTGAGAGAGCCTGGGCCAGACCTCTGCCAGGATGTGGGAGCTGAGGCGTGAGCTTGGGACCAGCTCTCCCAAATGTGTGTGAATTCCTGGCTGTGAAATTATCTTCTGTTTAACTGGGAAATCCCTGTGCTTCATCCAGATAATATGGCAGCAAAGAGTCACAAAAGGCTGGTCTCAAACACAGCGCCTTCCACCCTCATCACCATAAGCAAAAAGTTCTGAAGTGGGTAGGACTTCATATTTCCACATTAAGCCCCAGAACAAGCTGTAACAGCTGTAGTTAAAATTACCTCATCTCTGCTCCCTCACACTACCAAAGGGAAAGTTATCTTTAACTCCTGGCTCCCCAGGGGATGCTGCACAGTGAGATCTGTTGCATCACTGCCAAGGGTCTTTGCCTGGCAAGAAATCTGGGAAGAGGGAGCCTTTCCTCCAGCCAGCTGGGATCAGAGTGGAGCCCAGGGGTGAGTACCCCTGCAAACTGACCCCTCCAGGCTCCCCAGCTCATCCTGAGGGAGTAGAAGCATCCACTGAAGCAACTCCAAGAGAACTGAGCACCAGGTGCCCAGCCAAGTCCTCTTTTGCTATGCTTTCATTCTTTCCAGTTTTCAAATAAACTTGGGCTGAAGCTATTCCAAGAGCTGCAATGGCACCGTGCAGGCAGGACCCAGAGTGCACCGAGTCAAAAGGTCATGCAAAAGCAGAGGGGATTAGCTTTTAATGCGCTTCTCAAGGCAAACCCTGAAACTGTAGGATTGCCAAGATCCCAGCAGAAAAACTAGTCAGCTTGCTGCCCTCTTGATCATGAATCTGCTACCAAACTCAGGAAAACTCACACAGAAAAGTTGGAACAGCTGTGGATGTACAGGAGCATCCCAGCCATCACCAACCCCATCATGTGTGACCACACAGTCCTGTGACCAGCAGAGCAGAGGTACCGTCACATCTTCTCTGGAGTGGCACAGCTCCAGTGCTCCCTGGGGACATCTCACGTGAGAGTTCAGCAGCTTTCAGGAGAGATGCCATGCATACATGAGTGCAGTTATCCCTGTTCAGTGTTATCTTTCTGGGAATGAATGTGGTACTGTTCAATGCCTGCTACATTTGCTCTCAAGGGTCTCTGAGCTAAACTGAGATAATTTGGCTGTGCACTTGGTTTTCTCCATATCTAACTTCACTGATGTCAGTATTAAAACCTAGCAGTAAAACTGTGAGCTAGCATGCCAGGTGGAATTACAAGATTTTTTGTGTTACTTAGCAGCCTGGGGCTAAATTTTTGGACTACCAGAACTTTTCTTGTATAGGCTTTTCTCTCTCGGCTGCATCATATGCAGCAGACATTGTTATCCAGATGTTTTGCTCTGCCTTGCAAGTCAGTCCTTGTGCCTGGGTTTCAGGTAGTTCATACTCCTATGTTTGCTCACAGAGAAAAGTCCATGCATTGGAAAAAAAGACAATATACCCTGCAGCACAAGATGCAGCGACCACTGCTGAGACTAGAGAAAATCAAAAGGTCTGGAAGTCGGCAAGTCTCTCCCAGGGTTTTATTTGGTTTCTGTCAGTGACCTGCCCTGCTGAATCACCATCACAATCCTCCTCTCTTCAGAGCTCAGTTTCCCTTCTTGATCCCTTAGGAATAATCCATCATAACCCTTTGTAATCTGCAAGAGTCTCCTATAAATGCAGGTTTAAGAGCTGTGAATATGCAGAGTTCAGGGGATGGGCATATCTGCCACAAGATGCAGGACACAGCTGGTATTCTTACAGAAGTCTTGCACTATCCAGCATAGAGATTAAGACCCAAGACTGCAAATGAGCCTCTGAATTCTGTGTGTGTGTAGCAGGCATGAACCTCACTGCTACAGAATATGAGCTTTCACCTTAAATATTTAAAAAAAAAGAGAGGAGGCTTCTGAATTTTGTTACAATTCATGTATACATTTATTAAGCCAAGGAGTTTGATCATGTATGTTACTAGAGCACGTGAGATCTTTCCTTTTTGAACTTCAATAACAATGGTTATTTTAACTATTTTTTATTTTTGCCCTTCAAGCTTAAAAAAAATTACTCTTTCTGCATTCCCCATGGAAAGCTCTTTTATGTTTTTTTTCTTTTATTTTCTTAAAATACAAAACAAGTTTTTCTCAGACATGTAAACAACCACCATGGAAATGGAACTGCTTCTCAAGTTAACTTTATTGTTATGGACATTCTGACAGATTTATGGCATGTTGGACGTATTTCAGCTCAGTGACTCCTTCAATGAAAGTTATTATTGTTATCATCACCTGCACCGCAGCAGTGCCCAGAGGCCCTGGTCAGGGTTAAGACCCTCCTGTGCAAGATGCTGTACAAATACTTCAGTGTAACTCTGAGGTCCCTGGTAAGAAGGGCATTGACTGATGTAAGTATAACCCTCTCAGCTTGCCTCTATTCTGCAGTGATCCTCACAAATTACAGGAGCTCCAGTGAAACTTCTCCAAGCTAATTCTGGAGCTGATGTTCAGTTATTGTTGAAGAGAAAGAAATGTTACTGCAGGCCAATCCTGACACCTGCAGTCCTGTGCGTAAAGCTGCTCACACTCGTGGGAATGCTCATATGAGTAAGAAACTCCTGCGGGGAAGATCTGCAGGATTGAGTCCCTGGATCATTGAACTCCTTTGCAAGAAAGCATGCAAGAAAAGCAGACTTGTTCCTTTTCTCTTATGTTTCATCAGAATAATTCTACGCGAGAAAGGGATGTGGTCAGTTGCTCAGTTTCAGCACCTTGTGCATTTTGAGTTCTGATCCTCAAATTGAAGAAGTCTCTGCTAAGCCTTGGGCTACTGTGACCAGGCCTGGAAAGGTCAGTTGGACATTCTTTGTCGTGAGGAAGCAGTGGTTTGCCATTACAGCATGGAGGGACTCTGTTTTATGGTATGAAAGCTGCATCCTAGGCAGGAATTGTGACGATTGTGTTTGGCCATCATCAGAAATTATTCTGAAAATACTTCAGGAGCAATTGGAGTTTAAATAACGATTATAACTTCATATTTGAGGTGAAAGAATAAAGGATTACGTGAAATAAATAGCAAAGAATCATTGTCCCTGCACAAACATGACATATTCCTGCCTACAAAGCATCTCCTGCAAATTACTGCCCTTTAGGTTATGTCAAGATACTTAAATGAACCCTTTAGAGCTAAAATACAGTACTCTGAAATGAGGTTAGAACAATTTAAAAATGGGAAGTGTGTACAAAGCTCTCTTTAAAACAAATTTCCCACCTGGGTGGCCTCAGTAGACGTAGAGCCGATCTGAAATGGCAGCAGGCATGTGCGTCATGATCTGCATGCGCAGCCACCAGTAGTAATCCATGGGGTGGTAGCGGGTGTAGGGGGCTGTGGAGGTGAGGGCGTGGGCGACGCTCTCGATGACGGGCGAGGTGTCTTTCGAGCCGCTGTTGCAGTACGTCTCCATCTTGCTGACCTGCTCGTCAAAGTACTTCCTGCCATAGTCTTGGCGCACGATCTCTGGGAGCTCGTCCCACATTTTGTCGGCGATGGCCTTGATCCGCTCGGGGCTGTACAGGTTGGTGGCAGCGATGAAGTTGCCCGGCTCCACAATGCTGACCATCACTCCCTGGGGCTGCATCTCGTACCGCAGGCAGTCGGAGAAGGCTTCCACGCCGAACTTGGTGATGCAGTACGGGGAGCGGGCAGGGCTGCCCATCCGACCCATCATGCTGCTGATGTTCACCACACGACCTAGGCAGAGGCCAGGCAGAGCACAGCTGAGCTGTGATACTCCATCCAGAGCAGACACCCGGCACACACCACCCAACAGATTCCTGAACGTGCATCCACCTGCCTGCCCACTGCACAGCTGTGAGGGCTGCCTGGCAGACCTGCTCATGGCTCTACCTGAGCAGTGTTGTCCTGTGCAACAGCCTTCAGGCTCGTGCTCCTTGGCTCATTATACTTGAGGGAACAGGCACATGGTGACACACGAATCTCAATGCTATGGGGAACACAGAAGAGACTGGACAGAACCTGCACAGTGGGAAACAGGATTGCTCAGCAGTAATTTGGACTGAGCCCATACAAGAGGAAGCAGGAGCAAGGAAAGCCTCTGGCACCAAAGCTGAGCTTGTTTGTTTGCAAATCAAAGGCACAGAATTCAAGAGGCAAATGCTGGCTCACAGTGTCTGTTTCTTAAAAGGGGATGGATTGCTCCTGCACCACAAACAGGCAGAGCAGTTTAAGTCCACTGCACCCTTCTCTGTATGACAGCTGGATTATGGCTCCAGGGACAGAGCCAAGGCTTTTCTCCTTTCCAGAAGCCACCCATTTTGGTTAGAGAGAATGCTCATAGGAGTCTGTGGATGCTGCAGTCTAGGCAGAGGTTGTAGTTCTCTGCGCTTTCTATCAGTGCCCATTGCTAAGTTGTGTTAGAAAGACAAACTCTGACCACAGAAGTAAGTGGATGCCCTTCCACAGTGGAAGAAATGCTGCCCAGGCTACATCCAGGCCAGGTCTACAGCACAGGGCAATGTTGTTAATACCTGTGGATGCCCTCAAGAGTGAAAAATATTCTCATTTAGTCAGATAGTTGGCCCTAGTACAGGAAAGCTTTTGCCCCTTAATGAAGAGACCCATGTAACCTCAAGGTCTTTGTGCCTTTGCTGCACAAACTCCACCTCTTCTGTGTTACAGACTCCCGGTGTAACAGTGTACAGTCAACAACTTCCCTGCAAGAAGCTTTTTACCCTGCTGCTGCCACCTTGCCAGCACTGGAACAGCTGTTTTTTATCCAGCAGGGAGGATTGCTCCTGGCACTGGAAAATATGGTGAGCTGCAGCTTCTGAGCAGGCAGAAGAAGGTATGAAGGATTGGATCTTGTGTGGGATGTTGCAGGAGAAGGCAGCACAGATGGTAAAGAAAAATAACTGGTTTTCAGGCCTGCTGCCTTGCTGTGTAACTCAGTTGGGCAGTCCCTGTGTATGCAGGGGGCCACATTCTGTCTGTAAAGGTAGGAAGGTGGCTGATAGCACAGAGAAGCACAACAGACCTTTTGGCCTCTAACACAGCAAGACATGGCAGGATGAAGGACCTGCTAAGGGAGAGCCAGTCAGGAGGGGATCACTCACCTTTGGACCTCCGGATGAGAGGAAGGAAAGCCTTGGTGGTTCTCACAGTCCCCCACAGATTCACTTCAGCTACCTCCATGTAGGTGTCCATGCTGGTGAACTCGACTTCCCCGAATGTGGAGATCCCAGCATTGTTAACCAGCCCCCAGAGTCCTACAAGCCAAAATCAAGCACCTCCATGAGACTAATGACAGCAGGAAAAAGCACTAATCCAGCCCAGAGGCTTGAACACCACTCTGGGTTCTGCTAATGTCCCAACAGGAGCTACTGGAGAAAAAAGCAGTTTCCTTTGTAGATGCTGTCTGAATGGGAAGCTGCTTTCTGATGTGGCACAATATTCAGATGGGCCATTTGCTCTGCACTGCTGCTCCTCAAAGATTTGTGCTCTTCAATCATGTGCTCAGCTTTTGAAAAATACCCTGCCAATGCTCTCGGAGCCCAGCTGAGGGAGCTCCTGCCACCTCTGTGACCTCAGAGCCCATTGCATGCACTCACCTTTCTCTGGGTCCTCCAGGCTGCCGTTCACAGTCTCCACTGCTCGGTCCACTTCTTTGCTGTCACAGACATTGAGCTGGACAGTTCTCATCCGATCACTCTTCATGTCATCCAGTTCCTTAGAGCCACCCTCTCCCTTGTCCTAGAGGGGGGAAAAAACACTGTTTTGAATCTGGCCAAAGAGCCTGAGCAGAATATCAAATGCATAGCAACTATCAAATCAAGCAAGTCTCAGAATAACCAGGACAGTCCTGCAGCTCTTTGAGGAAGGGGAACAGACCATCATTCCTCAAGCATCTCCATCTGACCATGAGACCTGCACCAAAGTCAGCTAGTACAAACTGCCTCAACCACCGACAAAGCAGCCAGAGCTGGATCTGTCCCAGCAAGGCACTCAGCAAGCATCCTCTGCCCAGTACAAGCTTCTGAGGTCAGGCTATGTCCCACTACTACAACAGTTTGAATGTGGTGCCATCCTCACTTTGGCTTGACATGGGGCACAGCAACTCACCTGGCAGGGCTATGGTATAAAATAGATGCTCTGTCCCTTCAGCTGACCTACGTACACACCTCCCGTTGCCTAGAAACCTAACTACTGCCTCCAAAGGACTGCTACAGAGCCCAGTCATGGAGAGTTTGGCCAGCCTGCCTGCTTGCAATTCCCCCTGGCATATTTTCCAGCATCTTGGCCTATTCTTTGCCTCCCCCCATGGGCTTTTTCTCACTCCCATTTTCCCTCTCCACTCCTTTTTTCTCAGCTCAGAGTAACTGTTTTCCCTGGTATACACATATTATCCCACAGCCCAGCAAATTAACTGCAGCCAACCCCTGAAAAACTTTAAAATGGGCAACAAGGCTGCCGTGCCCATAGCTTGTCCCTTCACAGTAGAGAAGCCTGGCTATGGTGCCTCCAAGACACGGATTCAGGATATTAATATCAGTTTGGGATAGCTTATAACCATGGGAGCTATTCACATAGATGGTTATAAGGTACTGGACTGTGCAGGCCACTCCAGAGCACTTTTGTAGAGGACGGTGAGATCTAGCTCTGAAAACAATCAGGTTTTGGGAACATCCTTGTCTTTGCTGTAAGAAGCTCCCTCAATGTCATCTCTCTTACTCCCCAGCAACAGGCTAGACATGGAGCATTTCCCACAGGAGCACCTGACAGCTGCTCAGGTCTTCCTCCCCCACAGCTCATCCCTCCAGGTAGCCTTGCTCAGTGTGTCAGCATCCTCAGGCAATCACTGGAGTGCTCTTCAGTTCTGACAGATAAGGGGCTTTGGATAAATAACTTTTTTCCTCTGACCTGGAACAGGCCAGTTCTTTATAGCAGGCCTGATTCCTAATTGCTGAATGACATTAGATTGTTCCAAACATCTTGAGCTACAGGTGTTTCCTGTCAGATGCCAGTGGGCAGCTGTCAAACAGCTGGTGCTTGTCTGCAGTTTGAGCCCTGGCTGCCCACCCACTCCCTGAGCAAGAATTCCCTTCAGATACCACTCTTTAGATACCACATAAGGATGGCCATACATCCCTATCTTCCAAAAATCCTTCTCCTCATTCCTCTCATTCCTGGGCTTCTCCATTGTGCCCACAGCCATTTCACTAACAAAACTACCCGATCTCTCTTACATCTTCTACTCCGTCCTTCCTTATTCCACTGCAGACTGCTAACATCAGTTAGTGATTGTCCTTAAGAGAGGGCATCTACTGCATTCTTCCTACAGAAATACACTGCATACAGAAAGGAGCATCTGAAGGTCCCATGCACAGCTTAGAGGTGGTGTTACAGTAACTGAAAAGAGAGTTTCTTGCTAAGTTTCATGCTCACTCAAAAGTACTGTGGTGCCAAAGCCAGTCTATATGGCAAAGCATGGGAAAGCACACAAGTGGAACATGGGGGAATGCCGACAGGGAATCAGCAAATGCAAGCATGCAAGTCTCTTGGAAACAGCAGATATGGCTAAAGTGAAGAAGGAAAATGAGGCCAAGGACTTTTTTTCCCTGATCCCAGTTCTGCAAGGTGCTACAAAATCTCTGGGCTGCATGAGCCTTAGAGACATCATAAGCTCTCCTGGGACATTCACAGTATTCTCTTCCTCCTCCATTATAGGGTTGTCTCAGCAAGCCAACATACATCCTGTCCTCCTACCCACACACAGCTGAGTGCTTGGACAGGGGACTCCTGGGACTGGATCCCGGCCAAGAGTTGGACTCTGAGCATTAATCCAGACCCACAAAGCCATTCCCCTGGCTCTTCAGAAAGGGCAGATGGGATGTATTAAGTCAGGCACCTGGTGACCGTGTCATGGTCTCCTGGCACAGGATGCAGCCTGTCCCACAATCCCTGGCCCGTACACAGCAGTGAAAGGACCTTCTCCTGCTACAGCAGCAGATCAGTACACCTCTACTCTCAGCCCCAGGGCACACTGCCCTCCCGTGGCAAGAGGGCCCAGCTCTTGCATACTGCAAAAGCACATTCCTGCCTCATCTTTCTCTTTCCATGATTGCTCTCTGGTGCACATGGGCTTCAGCTTGTATCTCTATCAGTGTGTCCTTGAAGTGGTCTGTAACACCCTGTGGCTCTGAGCACTCCTGTTGAGCCCTGCAGTAGCTGGCCTGCTCAAAGAACCTCTGCCTTCTCATTTCCCTGCAAGATGCAACAGGCCCAAGCACACAAAACAAAGCAAATTGGAGCTCCACCACTCCTGACAGCTGAGACAAACATCACATATGTCCACTGGTAACAGATACTGGTGGAAAAATACCTTCTTCATCTTGTGTCAGCTGGCTTCTCCACATATTAACCAAAGAAGAAAAAATAAGACAGCTGCAGAATGAGCATTCTTTGGATCCAGCCTCTATTGTCTTTTGGCAATGAAGCATGAACACAACTCTCACATGAATATATTTGCCACTGAAAATGTTAGTAAGTAACTCCCCATTCTAGAGAACCTTTCCTGATGAACAGTCAGCACTGCACATACCTAAAAACATGATGATCCTAAACCCAGTGTATACTCTGAGGACATGATGGCTCCTTATGCTACAATATGCTTTTGATGTGCAGGTGTTCTGAGAAAAACAAACCCATGAAAATAACATTGAAGTTTCATAGTCATTTCCTCTATGTCAAGGCTAGGTCAAATATACCCAAGCAAAAGATGATACTTCTTATTTCTACCTCCACTTCTGTCTAGCATCTAAAAACACATCAGGTTTATTCTGCTGCTTAAATCAGCACCAGCAGTAATTACATTCAGATCAGAATTCTGCTTATGGTTTTGCTAGTGAAACCTGTGTCATAATGAGAAACCAGCTGTCTCCTACAGTTGTTTTTATTCTACAGAAAGTATATGGCCTGAAGACACACAGGAGGCCAAGAAGTTAACTAAGGAGCTTTGGCATTTTCCAGTGTTTTTCTGATGACAACTGCTGTTCCCAGTCTTGCCACGGCCACAGAGATTTTGAAACACGAGATGCGAGTACAGCTAAAGAAGCAATATTTAATTACAAAGTGATACTATAAAACTGTCTGCTGATATTTTTGTGAGAAAGTAAATATTGATCAAAGGCTAAAAGACCTCTGGTATGCTACTACATGTCAGCTTATGCTAAAATTGTCAGAGGCCAAGATTTTCCACTGATACACATTCAGTAGAACAAGTACTGAAGACAGAAAAATGGAATGGAGGTTTCAGTGACAGACATGCCCACTGAAAATCATGTTTTTCAAGCAGCTCAGACAGAGGAAGTGAAACTCAGAAGACACTGCAACTCTGAAATTTTTGGCATCTGTCAACAGAGGCAGGCTATTACTCTAAATGGGTGCTTCTCAAGTTTTCAATGTTCTTATATTCTCTAATGTTGATCTTCAGTTACAAAAGCCAGCTAGAAACATTTCCAAAAAACGTACTCATCTACCCTTTCCCTTAACCCCTTTTGAAAGGCAGCAGTTTGTAACAAGTGTCTTGTTCTGCTGTGATGCCTGCAGAGGGAGCACAGGTTAACAAATAAATCCTTGACCCAACGCTGAGACACCACGAAGCACAGTTATTGAGACAAAAACTTCTCTTTTGAAAAAATGCAGCAGAAATAAACTACTAATTTAAGCAAAATTTAGTAATAATGGAAAAAATTAATAGTAGAAGGAATACTTATAACAAAGAATGTTTGGCAAATTCTCTTTAAATAATATTACTACTCAAGATATATTTATAGTGGTGAGTGAACTAAAAGATTAGATCAAAATAACTGACCCACCTCAGGATATCCTGAGGAGTAAGTTTGTTTGTATTGGGAAATGGCCATGCAGCTAAAAAAAGTGCAGTGCTTCATAAGGAGAGATAGACTAAAGCTCTCTCCTGCTCTTCATGACCAGGGATCTCTGACTGCCACACAGAGGACTCTTGCAGAGCATGTCAAGGCTGCATCACTAAACTGCTTGTGACCTGATGCGGCTCCCATTTGGATTACTGGGACTGTATCGGCCACACAACAATTTCAGGAGACCCTCAATGCATACCAAGGCATGGCTGTACTCATGAATATAGAAAAATATGCCCATACTACATAACATAAAATCATTGGTGGCTTGGTGCATGTCACAATTAATCAAAACAAACCCTCTGTAAATATGTATGGTCTGACAGCAGGGTCAAAGGCCCAGACTCAACCTGAACCCTAAATTTGCTTACAGATAAGCCTACAAAGTTAGATTTGGGGTTCTAGTTCATCAGGTATTTAAATCACAACATTGTGGTCTGTTCCGTAAGAACCTTCCTAGATATTGTTCAGTCCTGGTTCTGGTCTAGATCAAGTTATGCTCTATGAAATTCAAGCACCCATGTCTTTCCCTTTGGGCTACCAACCACCCTCCTCTCCCGGGCAGAAAGCTCCGCAGAGAGGAGAGGGAAGATTAGATTTGCTACGTGTCAGTGCACATGCTACAGGTGAAGAACACAGTTTTTGTTTTCCCTACCTTTTGCAGGCAGCCAGCGTAAATAATGAAGCCTTTGCCATGCAGGTGCTTGGCCAATTCAAATCCAAATCCCGAGTCACAGCCTGTTATAAGCACAGCTCTGCTGCCAATCTGCAAAACAAAACAGAACAAAACATACTGGAATTGAGTATTTGAAATCAGTGATTTGCAGTGCACAGAACATATCATGTCCTTGTCCAGGAGCAGGCTGTTCTAGGGACGTTCTCCACACTCATTGCCAGCTGCTGCCACCCAGTGCCTCCTGAAAACAAGGAATGAAGGCTTCATACCCAGTTCACTCCAATGAGGCAGGATGACTCTCCTCCCAATACCATGAGGAGTTCACAATAGGCCCCCAGAGCCAAGAGATCAAGGAAACCACTTTCACATTCACCTTGAAATCCGAAAATATACCAAAGAGTTCCCAAGACACATTTTCCTTCATCAGGAACTGTTCCTATATGTTAACATGCAGGAGTTCCACTGTTCTGTGCCACGCAGCCCATAGAGCAAGGAGAAGACAGTTTAACTGAGAAACTGCTCATCAGCTTTCTCCTAGTAGCACATAAACACTCCAGTGCTGGGTTTTAAAAGCTAAGCGGAATCAAGTGGGGTTAATATCAGTCTTTTTGTTTGGTTGGGTTTTTTGGCCTCCTTATTTTTCCAACTTGCAGTTTAAATAGAGGTATACCTCCTTCCTTCTTCAAACTCCTTCCTCTGACCCAAAGAGAGGCAGCAGTTAAGTGACAAGCTAAAAATCGCATGATGTATCAGACAGTCCAACAGCAACATTTGCACATCCAAGAAGGTGCTGCTGTAGGAGGGATTAGGTAACAATTACATGAAATTCATTCCAACTCATCTCTTTTAACAAATTATATATTTGGCTTTCCCCAGTATATACAAAGACTGATCAGGGTCACACTGGAAGTCCAGCAGTGACACAGAAATCATACCTGAGCTCCTTGTGAGACTGTTCCAGAGTTATGGAGCAAACTGTGCACTGCTACAGTGCTGAGTTCTGTGCCACGAGACAGGCAACAAGGCAAAACGCTCCCCTTCCTTTTGCCTGGCACTGTTCCTGGCAAGTCAGCACCTTCAGGGAGAGGGCTGTTAAAGAGGGCCACTCTCCAGATCAAGTGGTGAGGACAAACCAATTTATTTATGTCTTTTTAGACAATCACACTCCAGAAAGAGTGCTTTATTAAGAACTTGTCATGCAAATTCCCTCCACCCTAAGGTGGAAGATTTAATCTGCTCAGTTCCAAAAATAGAAAAAAAAAACCCTCGTATGATTGTTTATTTCCATCCTTAGCAGCATGTACTGTGTTACGTCAATGGGAGCTCTGCGATGGAAAGAATGTGGAGTATGTTGGAGAGGTCCAGCTTGAAGTCTTCCTGGCAAATCAGAAAGATGAATTTGGTCACCAGGCTTCAGAGATTTTAGAATCCCAGCTCAGCAGAACAAGTTCTTAGAAGCCACAGTCACACTCACCTGATCGACTTCAGTTGCATAAGAGCGGCTGCCACACGAGGACAAGAGAGGGAAGGAAAATCTTTGCACAGGCCTGTTAAAAAAAACCCAAAACAATCAGGAGTGGAATACCTTGTCCATACCCTGCTGCTGTAACACACATATGAAAAGGAATGTAGTACTGCCTAGATACATGACTGCCATTTGAGATGACAGAATCCAGTTCTCCTTAGGCTGAGCCTGTGTGCTTCCTACAGTATGAAACACTTGTTTCTCCAAAGACCTTGATGCTATTTCCAGCTGCAGAAGCTGTCTGGGTGTCATGAAGAATTCTAAAATAGCTCCTGGTCTGAAGGCACAGAAGTGCTTCCACCCACAAAATGGGCAGTGCAATGTTTGCATTTTCAACAGCAATGGCATTCTTACTTAAGGGTTGCTCAGAGTTGGGATATGGTAAGTTTTTAATCTGTTTGATGAAAGTATCCTGCTGTGGTTTGGTCTCTGAAACCCAGCCCGAAGTTGAATTTTTCTGGTCTATCTCACTGCGCTTACACACGGCTCCACCCTTCTCTCATCCTAGAAGACACTTATTCTGCAGTGTCTACTCATAAGATACTTCTAGATTTTTATATCCCCTCTTTGTAACTAAGAAATACTATGTCTATGAGGAATACCCACCATGCAGACCTGAAGCTCCTCCACATAATATGTCTGACTCTCAGGAAGATAAAACATTTTCACCAAGACAGACCAGAGCAAAAAAAAAAAATGTCTTCCAGGAAGTGAGATTCTATTTAGAAAAGCTATGTAGCATCATGCCATCTTAGGTCCTGCCATCATTCATCAGAACTGGGCCTAGACAACATATCAGAGTGATCCCAGCTCTGTCCTTGCCAGCCACCTCTCTGGACTTCATCAGCTGCTTCATTTTTGCTTCAGGTACTGATGCTGCCCTCCCAAAGGCTTCTGGCCATCCCTTGTGGTACTTCATCTACCCTCTGGCTCCTCTAACAGCATCTATCCTTCAGCAGAGCTCTCTTACAGGCTACAATCTGTCTTCTAAGTGAATCTGCATAATCATTCACAGTTATCTCCAGCTCAGACATCATGGACACTCCCCCAGGGAGATCTGTGCTACACTGCACAGCACCCTGCAGACACTCTGGCCTCTGAGCCATATTTTGGGACACCAAGGCTAGAAAAAAGGCCTGTGAAGACAGAAGTCTTGAACCAGATGGAAAAGAAGCTGATTTATATTCAGGCAATGGTGTCCACTCACCTTTAGCCTTTTCTCTAACTTAGAGTGTCACAAGCCAAATCAGCTCTTGAAATAGCTACAGCCAATTTAATTGCTGCAAAGGTCAGTTCCCAGGCAAAGTGTGTGTTAATATCACTGACCTGCAATCCTGGATTGGAACTGTTACCTCAACAATAAGCTTATTGGTGTGTCTTAAAGTGCTCAGAAATGTCCATATCATTTCTTTAAGTTGCATGCTTTTGGTTTTTATTCTTCAGAGTCATGTCTGGTCCAGTTATTTCACAGCAGAGCACTGATTTGCTGCACTCAATTCACAGTAACCTATAGAGAATAACTACTAGACATTCTGCCTACCTTGACCTGAAGGCAAGGGCAAAAAGAGGATGTTGGCTGCTGATCAGGAGTAACGTCATCAACAGGAATGTCATCAGCAGAAGCAGCTACAAAGTGATGTGAGCCCCTACACTGTACACCAATGTAGCAGGAGCCATTTTTGTCATTCTGCAAGACTGAATTCTAGAGACCACAACTGAGACTTTTAGAATGCACAGATGGTCCTCAGACTGAATTTGTGCTTGTAATCATGTGCTGGCTTTTGTTCAGTTCCAACAGAAAAGGCAGTCCTCAGTGCCCACATATACTGTACAAGTATACAAATCCTGCCTCAATGCACTAAGACACTGATACAGTGACAGCACTGCCTTTCAGATGAACAGTTGGATTTCCATTTCAGGTTTGGCAGCTTGTAGGGACTTGCAAATGAAACACATGTTTGCCCTGAACACAAGAAGCACAAATACACAATAAGCAAAACAGAAGAAGGAAAAAAAATGCTGAAAATTCTTTTCTCAAGTAAGTAAAACACTAATTTGTATTTTTAAAGCCACAGCAGATTCCTGATGGTGAGCTTCAGTGTGTCTGGAGTAAACAGAAGATACAAGGCCCGTATCTGTTTGCATAGGAAATCTCTAGCAGCTTAGCTATCTACAACATCCTGTTACCAGAGCCACCCTCAATCTTGATGGTGCTGAACAGCACTATCAACAGCAGCAGAACAACACTGGAGGTGGCAGTTCTTGTTTAACAGGCCATAGGCCACTTTTAAATGGCTTATGTACAATTAGTGGTACACATACCATTGTTTGGGAACCCCACTCTAAAGCAAAGCCAGGGAAAGCACTGAATTTCCTCTGAATTTGTACCAGTAGGGTTCCAATCATGTACCAATATAAAAGGTGTGAGGGGGTTCACAGTTAGAAACTGAAATTAGATAGGCAATTTTCTGTTCATATTCAGAAAAAACCCAGCTTCATTACTTAGCCCACCTCCATTTCTCACTAAAACCCTCATTCCCAACTGTCTCCCTCATTTCATGTGATTTATTGTCTCTATAATGAAGTCATAGAAATATATGACTGTTTTTTGCACTGCAGCAAGGCCTACCTTCCAATATTCAAGAATAAATTCTGGCTAGATTAATACTCTAGTCCACACCTTTTTGACTGCAGTGTGAAAAAAATCCCAAACATGTTGCCAAACCTTGCATATAGAGTCCATCTCTCCTATGCTCAGCTCAGTGACAGCACTGGCACAGATTGCCCAGGGAGGCTGTGGAGTATCCATCCTTGGAGGTGCCCAAAAGCCACCTGGACACTGTTCTGGACAAACAGCTATAGGAGGCCTTGCTTGAGCAGGAGGGTTGGGCCACACGACCTTTAGAGGGCCCTTCCAACCTCAACCACCTTGTGGCTCTGTAAGTAAACTGTCTCACTGAAATCAAATGTGCTTTACCCATGATCTCATGCCTTCTTTTCCATCAAGTTACTTACCTAAAGCCATTCCCTGGGTCCTTGAATTTCAGAGCTTTGACAGAGAAGTTTAGGAGAGGCCGGGACAGCTTGGTAGCCAACATGCTTCCAATTAACACCCTCTACCAACAGCAAGACTGCTCTTCCTTAGCTCTGCAACACAAGATAACACCTGAATCAGTTGCTCAATTATTTTGCAAGACCTGCTGACTCCATGTATTTCACCAAGAAAATAAAGTGCAAAGGAACTCATCTTTTCCCCTTACAGTCCCTCACACTGAGATAAACTGCTCAGCCTTCAACCACTTCAAGATGTTTTTAAACAAGCATTATAACAAAACTTCAAGCAGTAAGGCATTTAAAGAAATTGTGAATTTCTCCTTTAATGCATCTTTAACTGAAAACAGGTAAAAATTAAGGTACTTATGTAAAATGTATTATTTTAAGTGAGCAATATGAAATAGTTTTAAACTAAAACAGGTGATGTTATGTTACAGATTTCCAAAGCAGTCCTCGGGCTTTACAGCTAGTACAGCCACACATGCAAAATATGTTTCTTTGCATTTAAGTAAGCTGGTGACGCCGGACTAAGCACAGGGAACCACCATTAAACTCACTACAGAGTGAAAACAGCTCAAGAACAAGACTTAATTACGGAAAGCCAATTTATATCACATTTATCTTGGATAAAACTGATTCAGGGCACAAAAAACCCTCGCTAGGTTAAAGCACAACCTCCTCTATCGAAGCCGAGAGCGGTATCCAATTGCTGCGACTCGTTTGCATCTCTGCCCAAGGCTGGGCCGCCGCCGCGGCAGCTCCGGGCCTGCTGGGAGCCAGGCCCGGGAGACAAACAGGGAATTACCGCCGAAAGGGCAGCGGTGGGCACCGAGCTGGGAGAGAAAGGAGGGAGTGGTCCGGCCTCAGGAGAACTTGCTGGCTCGGGAAGCCCTTAGAAACCCTGGGGGTTGATGAAATTTTGAAGCTCCGTTGCTGCCCTCTCGGATTTTTGCGAGGAGGTTCGCAGGGAGGGGGCGAGGCCCGCGGTCTCCGCAGGTCCCTCCGGCCCGGCCCCTCTCCAGGGCGCGGCTGCCGCGGCCCCGAACGCGCTCACGGGGCGGCTGCGGGCGGAGGCCGCGCAGGGGCAATGCCGGAGCCCCCGCCCGCTCTGCCCCTGCCTGGCGCGGGAAGGGCACCGTGCGGCCCCGGCTGCCAGAGCCCCCACGGGGACACCGCGACTCGGCTCTAACCGCCCCCAGCCCGGCCAGAACCGTCCCGCGCGTTACCTGCAGCCGGCGGGCGCCGGGCGCTGCTGCCGTTTGAATGAGGCTGGGCCGGGGCCTCGGTGCTGGGCGCGGTGGGGGGCGGGCCGGGGGCAGGGCCGGAGCGGTGGCGGCGATAGGCTGCGGCCATGAGGAGCTCCGCGGGGCTGCTGCTGGCGCTGGGCGCCGCGGGACTGCTGGTCCTCCGCCTCCTCCTGCTGCGGCGGGCCCGCCGCGCCCTGCCCGTGAGTACCGCGGCGAGGGGCCGGGGCTCTCCGGGCACAGCCCTCCGGAGGCGGCCCGGGGACCAAAATGGCGCCGGGCCGCGTAGCCGGGCCCGGGCCGGTGCCGCCGCCGGTGCGGCCGAACACGCTCTGCGCGGGGAGCGAAGGCCGAGCACCGCTGCTCACCCCGCTGTGCCTCACTTGGAGGGGAACGTGTTCAGAGAATCATAGAGTGGTTTGGGTTGGAAGGGACCTTAAAGATGATCCACTTCCAACCCCCCTGCCGTGGACAGGGACACCTTCAATTAGACCAAGTTGCATAAAGTCCCATCTAACCTGGCCTTGGACACTTGCAGGGATGGGGCATCCACAGGTTCTCTGGGCAGGCTGTTCCAGTACCTCAACACCCTCGCAGCAAAGAATTTTTTCCTAATATCTAACCTAAACCTACCGTCTTTCAATCTGAACCCGTTCTCCCTTGTGTTGTCACTATATTCTCTTGTAAACAGCCTTGACCCATCTTTCGTTTAAGTTCCTTTCAGGTACTGGAAGGCCACAATTACATCATCCCAAAGCCTCTTTTCTAGGCTAAACCATCCCAATTTTCTTAGCCTTTCCTCATAGCAGAGGTGCTCCATCCCTCTGATCAACTTGGTGGCCTCCTCTGGGCTCGCTCCAAAGGTCGATGTCCTTCCTGTGTTGGACACCCCAGAGCCGGAGGCAGCACTGCAGGTTGGGTCTCACCAGAGCAAAGTAGAAGGGCACAATGACCTCCCTCGACCAGCTGCCTACAAAGCTTTTGTTGCTGCCCGGGATACAATTGGCTTTCTGGGCCAATGTTTTTGCTTCAGGGCCTCCAGCGGAGTCCCGCCCCCCTGAAATGGCCAGATAACAGCTGTAGTCCGCGTGCTCTGCTTCTCTGACCTTCCCCATTCCTGCCCACCTGAGGAAATACCTTCCCTTCAAGTGAATGTTTTCAGTTCTTTTTTTTTGGAATTGAAAACCCTGGAGAAAAGGGACAAGGCAAGTTCACTGTGTAACTGCACTCATCTTCAAAGCAATTAGTTTGGTTACATCAAGGGAGAGCATAAACCAGAAAAGAATCAACAAATCAAGTAGCACAATAGAAGGAGATGATGTCTAGGTAAGCATAATGGGTTCCCATATTTTTTGTGGACTCAGACTGAAAATGTAGCTTCAATTTATTCAACCTGTTTTGCAATAAAGGTGTATGATTTAGATAGATCATCTGCATTAGTGTAAAATTAATTCTATCGTGTAATAAAGCAGTCATTCTTAGCAGAAAAAGCTAATGAGGTGTGTGCACCTGAGCTGGCTGCACGTTAAAATCAGGCTGCCCTGCTGGGGCTGATTGAACCATGAGGATTTTGTATTGCAGTGTCGTGGATCACACAGCCAGCATACAAACAGTATTGCTCTGTCCACATTCCTCAGCAGCACCTCTGGTACAAGAAGTTACCCTGTTCTTGTAGTAGGTCCCAGGTGCCCTGTCAGCAGTGTTGGTGAGAGCTGTTCCCTGTGCGGTGTTTCCCAAGCTCTTTGTGAACGTGAGGGAAAGAGGCACCTGAACTTCCTCAGACAGCTCATTAAGGTCACTGTGTTAAGAGCTGATAGGTTCTCTCTTCCTGTCCCAGTACTGTGTCAAACTAAGCTGCAAACTGACCGTATCAAACTCCAGCAACAAACCCATTAAGCCTTATCTTGGGACTTTCAAAAGATAAAGATGATTGGGCTTCTCTGTGTTTGGAAGTTTTTCTGGGATAGGATCTTTTTGGCTGGGAGTGGGGTTGATCCCTGCTCTTGCTCTCTGTCTGGCATGGTACAGACAGATGTGAGGTCTGGTACATCCCTTCAGTTTTTGCACACTCCTTGGTGCTCCTGAGCCATAGTGCTGTAATCATGTGTTTTATTACCAGCAATTAAGCTCATAGCAAATAATTAACAAGTCACCACAAGAACTTTCTCATACTGTGAGTTGTTCCTCACTTTTCTTGCTATTATAGGTAGGTGAGAGAATTTTTAAATCTCCTCCTTTCTGCCTACATTTTGGTGGTTTGTTAGGGGATTTTTTTTTTTAACTAGAGAAAAGCAAACCAGATGCTGAGAGCTAAAACTCTGCTGCAGCTGAGCTCTCCTAACCAGACCAGCTGACAAAGGAGCTAATGATAGTTGAAGATTGGGCATCTTCTTTGTTTGTCTGTCCTGGGTCCTGGAAGAGATTGTAGTTCTTTATTTCCTTCTCATTTCCTGCTTTTTTGGGGGAAGTTCCCTGTCTTCAGGAGTTACAGGCAAAGGTGCTAGGGTGGTGAGGCAGAGAAAAAAAAAAAGTCAAATCCTTTCTCTCTCCATGAGCCAGCTTGTTGAGTTACTATAGGAGATGACCTTGGAAAATTCTATGATCTGGTTCATGCTTCATTCTCATCTCTCTGGCAGTTATGTCACTGTCAATTAAATTAAGACTGATCCCTGTATATTTAGTTCTCATTTATCTTTTGTCCTTTAGCTGTAGCTATCTGCAGAGCTTTAGCAGAGCTAGTCTGTAGCTGGGTGCAATTTGTCTGACTGGGGGTGTTTGTATGATAACTGCAGGATAGACTTTTGATCAGTTTTTGATTCAACTTCAGAGCATTACTTGCCTTTGAGAGCAGTAACTTCAACATGAGTTATAGGACAGGGTGTAGTTTATTTGCTTATTAGTCTCTGCTTAGGCTCACCCTGAGTTTGTGCAGTAATGCTGTGATCACTATCACCTTGAATTATTCCTTATTGCCACTTCACTACACCGAATGTCAGCAAAGCAAGAGGTGAGAGAGCAATGGCAATTGACCCATTTCTGTCTGAAAAAGTGACTGGACAAGCCAGGGCAATTCACATCTCAGATGTTGTGAATATTGTAACAGGGAATGTTAATTGTGGATATCTCCATAGAGATGGAACTGACTTTACTTCCTTATTGCATCTATTGCATTCATGATTTTTACATTATTGCCTCGTGGATATGGTTTCAGCTTGCACTGCTGTGCAGCACAGCAGCTGGCAGACTGCTAGTTGGGTTAACTGTTAGGAGGCCATTGCTTCACAGCTGCAGTGAGAAGATGACTTTCAAGCAAAGAGAAAGGGTGAATGGGAAGTGTTTTGCTACAGGCTTCAGCTTTTGTGATTCTCTTTTCAGATCTTTCTCAAGCCTGTTGTGTCATTCCAGATGGAGCTTAAAATCTTCTCTCTCAATTTATCTGTCAGTCAAAAGATAATAATAGTGTAGGAGAGAACCATGGGATTTGATAAGTTTTTTCTCTGAAGACTGCTGAGTTTCAGGAAGAAACTAACCTGTACTCACATTCCTGAATGCTAAAATACAGCATGGAAAGTGCTGCATAGAGTGGGAATAAGTGGGGAATAGCCAGTAGTCAGCTAAAAGAGCTGCTACACTGTTCAGGCCAGTGACAACCTGCCAATTGGATGTTTTCTAAGCTGCTTTTTTCTTATAATATCTAAGAGCTGTTAGACCATTCACTCCTTTTTAAATGTTTCTGTTCTCCTTTGGCTACTGACACTTGAAAGGAGTTACTCTTCTAGCTCAGGTATCAAGGCAACTCAAATTGTTATAGACCAGAAACAGAAACTTAGGATTTCACAGTAGTTGGAAGCTGGCTGTGTTTCTGCATGGGAATCTTGTCACCTCATTGATGCTGATTGACCCAGCAGAAGCTCCACTGAAATTACTGGGGGTAGGCTGTGGTCAGGTTCATGTGCAAACAGGTGCCACTGTTACTTGGATCTGGAATTGTACCTCCTAAACAGTGTCTGGCCCCAGTCACAGGGCTGCAGGTGGCTCCTGTGCTATGGGGCAGGGTGCTGGTGGTGCCTGCATTGCAGTGTCTGATGGTGTTGTGTGACTGTCTTTCCCCACACAGGCTGAAGGGAGGCCAGTGCTAATAACAGGCTGTGACAAAGGGTTTGGACATGCCTTGGCAAAACACCTTCATGCAAAGGGATTTACTGTTTTTGCTGGATGCTTACTCATGGTGAGTAGTGATATTGATCAAAATTCTTCTCTGATTAGAGAAAAATGCTTCTCAAGTGAAAGATTCTTCAGCAGCAGCCTCCTTTTACCCTAATCCAAGACCTGATAGAGGTGCACTGAGCAGGGATTTTTAAATCTTCTGTTGTTTCATCTGCCTGTTGCATCTTGTCATTCCTGTAATTCTGAGCTCTTTAGGGCAGGGTTTGTCTGTCAAATGCATGTACAGTAGCTTGCACAGTAGGGCACTGTTCATTGCTGGAAGCCTTTCAGCAATACCACAACACATTCAATAAGTCTGATAGGCCAAAATTGTAAAGGCATGATGGCTTTCTGTTTTCTCTGGTGTCCTTGTTGCCGTCTTTCACACTGTCACTTTTTGTGGACATGCTACTCAAACTCATCTCCATTCTGCCTCTCCTGCACTATTAAATGTCTCCTAACTCTGCTTTTCCTGCTTCTGTAGAAGCTATTCAGTTTCTGAATAACTGAATACACAAATTTACCATATGTTTCTGACATCTGTAGGTCTCACACCCTGTCACCCATGTTTGGCATGTGGCATCATGTATAAGAAATCAATTGACACACTGAATGAGAAGGGGTTGTAGACCCCTCATTCCAATCCCTGCTCTTGCAGGCAACTTACAACTTAGTGTTGTGAAATCCTTTTTATAAACTGGGCCAGCTCTGCTTCCATCTCAGCTGGGATTTTACCCTTGCTGTGCTATTTTTTCTGTCAAAACTCATGTAATTTCTGACCTGCGTTGTTCAAAATCAGTTCATATCCACTCGTTTCTTCATTTGAAGGTGGCCATTTCAGCACAGGTGCTTATGGAGTGATGACCAATGACTTTTGAGTACTGTGTAGGGTGAGACCAAACAAAGGTGGTTCTCTGTGTGATCATGGCAGAGCTTACATTCTTCGGCCACACCAGAAAGGAAAGTTATTATCAGCTGACACATTGTGTAACTTGAGAACAGGAGAGTCTTGTTGGAAAATTGCCACTGTTTGGAAATTTCCATACAGAGGCTCTGTAATTCCTTCAGTAATCATGTCATGTGCTGCTTTGGGATGTCTGTCTCTGTGCTGATAGCAAGTCAGGCACTCACTTTGCAGAGCAGCAGATGTAGGGAACAGAAAGGAGAGGGGAGACAGGGTGGGCTGAGGGGGCTGTTTGGAAGGCAGAGTGCAGAGCAGAGAGTGACAGGCTCCACTAGAAACCACATAAAGAAGTAAATGCTCCTGAAGTGAGCCCTGCTTGGTTGTGAGCTGCTTGGTTGTGAGTTCCCTTCAGGGTCAGAGAAGGTATGGGGGCAGTTGTCATAAAACAGATGCCAGGCTCTTAGTTCACATCTAGTTAGTCCATCTTCAGTTACTTACATGCTTTTATACAGAGGATTAAAGAATCCCTGATGTACTAACCACCACAGAAAGCTCTTGCATTAAATACAAGATAAGAGACTGTCAGGTGCATCAGGAGCTCCTTAAGGATTGGACAGTCATATAAAGTTACAGGAATAACAAGAATATTGTAGGCAGGCTGGAATAGAACTGGAAGGGATCAAATGCAAAAGGGATTACATTTAGCAAGGGCAAGTAAGTCCATAGAGAAAGTTTCTGTTGATATATTAGGATTAAGATGGAAAAGCACACAGAAAGAGATCATAAAGTAACCTGAAAAGTAGAAAGTACAGCAAAAGTTGAAATAATGATTGTCTGATTTTCATTTTGATTTTACTGAGGAAAAGATTAAGTTATTTTCATGTGTCTACTGTCTGCAGTTGTCATGAGGTCTGCAGGCAAGAAAAGGTGAAGAACAGGGAATGTCTTCATAGATTGATGTGTTCAAGTTCACCAGGCCTGATGAAATATACTGAAGGACATTTGAAGATGAGCTGTTGTGATTTCTGTCCCATGGGTGATACTTTTAAGAGCACCTGGAAACCAGAGGATTTCCAGGAGGCTGGAAGAAGACAGGTGTTGTGCTTCCCTTCCCAGAGGAGATAGACCTTTGGAATTGTTGACCAGACAGTTCACCTTCAATGCACTAGATGAAGTTTCCACACACTGCTCTGTCAGTTTTACAAATGACTGGATCATAGTGTAATGCACACTGTCTGTGTAAGTTTACTGGGAACAGACTGTGCTGTATCAGTGTAATCTCATTCTGGCTAAGCAGCAGAGTGGTTAAAGGGGAAGGAAGAAATGTATCTATCCTGAGTAAGGGGTTTGTTACAATCCCTCCTGATAGTCTCATGAGCTAACTTATGCTATAAGTGACTGCTGTTCAGTTCCAGGACCATTTTCTGTGAAGTGCCCTTTGAAAGAGAGTTTTCACTTGGAAAAAACTACTCACAGAACCAGACAGAGAAGACTGTAGGCCTTTTGGGGAATGGGTTTCAAAGTGGTCATGGCAGATTGGATGGAGTCTGAAATCACTTATGTGAAATGCAGTAATGACAAGCACGAGGTGTTCCGCTCAGGAAATGCAGGAAGGGAGCGGGTGGACAGGCAGCAGCAGGGTGGGGAGGAACTGTCAGAGATGGAGCAAGCTGGCTGGATCCATGAGTGTTCAGCATTGTGTTCATGGCTTCCTGACATCTCACTGCAGGTGCCCAAGTGCTTGCCAGAACCTAATCCTGAATCCCATGAGCTTCTCTGGGAAAAAGCCCTGGCTGTGGGTGTTACAGGAAGGCTCTCTGCTAACAAGTGCCTATGTGATCTGCCTGTTCCTCAGCACCACTGCATTGGGACCCTCCAAGCCAGAACAGAGGAGAGCAGTGAGCAAAAGGAAGGGGTAGCAGCCAAAAATTGGAGCAAAGTTCCTCAGCTGGGTAGAGAGGGTTTGCTGGGCTTCCTGGCTGGGAGCAGCCCCAGTTAGGCACAGGGTGGGGTGAGCAGGCAGAGCCCTGCAGGACTGTGAGGGCAGGATAACCAGGGGAGAGGAGATAGCTGGGAGGAAACAGTGAAGTCCTGCTGAAGCCCCCTGGAGAGTGCTTAGGCAGCAGGCTGGTCTGGAACAGGATGGCTTTCAACTCTGAGGGAATTGTGAAGGTGAAGCTGGGAGATTCTCTGAGAGGACAAACATCAGGCAAAGTGATGGGAGAGGGAGAGAGGCTGTCGGTCCATTGGCTGTTGGACAGTTGCTCCATTGCTGCCAGGAACTCACTCTATTCATGCTGCTGCATGAATCCTGCTGGTGAGTCCCAAGGTCATGAAGGTCATTGCAGGGAGACCAGCCTGGCTGCTTCCATGGGAACTTCTGCAGGTATCTTCCCAGCCAGCAAATCTACCATTTGAAAAACAAGGAGGAAGTACCATGTGGTACTTCCAGGGAACAGGGAATGTGCTTACAGCCCCTGGAGACCACAAAAGATAAGATGACGTTCACTCGCTTCCGTAAAAATACATGGCTGCTTCAGTTGTGAAGAGGTTTTCTGGAAAAAAGAGCTAAGCAATTTGTTTTAGAGAGGCTGAGGTGGTATCTGCAACTATGAAAAGTGGTTCCAATTGATGTTGTGTGTTGAAGTCAGTCCTCCAAAATCAACATGTTTTTCAATAATGAATAAATTGTAGCCAGGAAAGTAACTTTGCAGATGGAGTTGCATTGGTGATAGGGGAAAATTCATTTCAATATGAACAGTACAAACCAAACCATTTATACTTTTTTTATAAGGTGTTTTCAGTGCTAAAATGACAACTGGCACTTGAATACAGATAGGTTTTTTGTTTTTACATAGACACAATGAAACTCTCTCTTTACAAGCTGAATTCGGTCCACTTTGTTCAGTGCTGAGTAGATGAAAGTTGCTTTGTGTGACTCAATGAGATGCAAGAGCATCTTCCAGAAATCCAGTGAGGCATCATCCAACCCTCATCTGTTTCAAGGGGAATGTAATATTTTGGTGACTATGTTATTGGTAACCCTGCTTGCAACGCTACTACAAGAGATTGTTTTCATGGCTGGATGATCCAGGAGGCCAATGCAGCACAGTACCACGTTTGATGTGCATGAGAAAAGCTTCAAGCTTTATTTGCTGTTCTTGTGATACCAGGAAACAAGTGAATTGTGAAATGACATGCAGGCATGGGGCCAGGCTTTCATTCCTACTATTGTCATAATGCCAGTGTAACTATATATTGATTTTTAAGAGAGCTGCCCTGTTTTGCACAAGGCTATGTTGGACATTTGAGCGCTTTTCCTTCATTACAGGTTCACTGGACTGAAGGTGGGGACAAGATGTTGTATACTGTATTAATTAAATTGCCTAAAAAACCTAAGTGGTTACATGTTTTTTATATCTGCTTGGCTGCAGAGGCAGCTGAGCAGGTGACTGTGGGAGGGTTGCTCACCTCGTTTGCCCTTGTGCTGTGGGAGTTGATATCAAGTGCTAAAGGAAGAGTGGCAGCCAGGAGTGGTGACTCACCAATTCATAACTTCTTCCTCCCTAATGAGGCACAGCCTGTGATTCAGCGTATAGTTTTGTGAATTAAATCTCAAGCCTGCTGTGGAATTGCATAGCTAATCTGTGCTCTTTTCACTTTTATTTGTTATTTATCACCTCAGCAAGGCTGTAAGGCTTAGACAGCAATCCTGCATGGAAGTGGCTATGTGAAATTCAGAATTTTTTCTGTGTTTGTTTGGGTAAACAAAAAAAAGCCCACAACAGTAACAGACTCTCTAGTAATAGCAGTGAGGTGAGGAGGAAAGAAAGGAAAAGGGTAGGAAAAAAACTGGAACCATCATGTTCTTATTGCCTATAGTGTGAAAAAAAAAAAGTCTTCCTTAGCCAGAATCTCCTTTCATGCCTCATGTCTGTAATCATGCTGCTGTGTAGCAGATCTCCACTGAGCATGTATTCCTGTGCTGCTGCGTAGTAAGAGCACAATGTCACATAGGTTTGGCTGTGGATGTCTCCTGCTGTATCCTGTACATCAGACTGTTTGCTGTTAGCTATGCCAAAGGGGTACCACTGTCTTGTTTTCATAGTGGGCTGATAATACTATTTCATTAGAACTTGGGCAATATTTTGGGATGATGTGAATACAGTGCCTAATTAGCCTCTTGCTTTTAAGCCTAGAATATCTGACTCCAATCTCTGTACAAGAATTTGCTATGTTACCTGCAGAGCACAGAGACTGAGGCAATGGAGTCATCCACAGTTCTCCCAGCCTGGCACAGTATTTCACCATGTTACGGATGTGAAACCCGGCATACAAGGAGCCAACAGCAGGATGGGCTTTGCCACCCTTCAGGGCAGTGGGTCACCGATGCAGTTATAGAAGTGGTGCTGGAGTAAATAGGAGGATGGCAAGCTGGTTTGTGCAGATCCTGTGCTTATTTGAGCACCAGGTTATATCTCTGTGTAATGTCAATAGCTTCTATTTTCTGTCCATGTCAACATGCCTGGCCCCAAGCTGCATTACTGTTCTTGGTCCATCTTAGTGGGACACCTTTCTATTCTGCTGAACAGGATGAGAATGGAGATGGAGCCAGGGAGCTGAAGAACATGAAGTCAGACCGCATGAAAGTGCTACAGATGGATGTGTGCAGTGATCAGGAGGTGGCTCGGGCCATGGATTTTGTGAAAAGGACACTGAAGGAACCAGAGAAAGGTATGTGGGGATCTTTTGCTCATAGAATCCTTCCTACAGAGCACACCATGCACTGACCAGATCATTCTGTCTGTGTGCCACCAAAAGAGGGTTAAAAAGCCTGAAGGCCTGTGGCAGCGTGTGGCTTCATTAAGGCAGTGCTGCACCCAGGTCAGTGAGGACAATTATTTTGCTTGTCTTGATGTGGCAGCACATGGAAGGAGACCAAGGCTGACTGGAGGATTAGGCTTTAATTCTGCATCCCATAAAAAGCAGTGAGTGGCAGCAAGCCCACAAGTATCTGTGTCTTTGTCCTTGAATGTCTGTGAAGGGCATTGAATGGCCAGAGCTTGATCCCTTTCTTGTATTCCTGCCACAGCCTGGCTCATGCAGACCTTGCTGGTGACCCTGCTAATGAAGAGGTGACAGGTCCTGGCTGCTTATTGCAGTCCCCTCTGCTGTGCAGGTACAACTGAGTGCTGAGTTGGAGCACTAGTCTGACCTGCCCCAAAATCTGCATTAATCTTCATCTGGGTCAGTCCATGTCTTCAATTTGTCATGCAGCATCCCAGAGGTGATGTGAAGAGGGGTCCAGGGTAGGCTTGATATAGATGGCCTTGATCCACATGACACCTTAAGTATGAGTCCAACTTACAGACTCTAAAAGCATGTCAAAGAAGATAGGAGTCCCTTCTTTCCTTCTTGGAAGTGGTTTGGCTGTGGGATATGAGTTTATAGTTAGAGCCTTATATGACACCACCTTCTCTTCTCCTTTGGTGAGGTTGTGAGGATTCCTGCCCTGCATGAGTTTCTCTGCAGCCTCTGTGCCAGTAGCAAGCTGGACAGTAGCTGTAAATGCAGGTTGAGGGTGAACTGAAGTTTGATGTATGTGGCTTCAGGATTTCATGGTTGTGTGACTTGAAAGTGGTTGCTCCTCCTGAAGCCTGGAAGAGACTGCCAGGGGCCTGTTTTTGTTCACAGCAGTATAAAGCTAGTAAATAACAATACCTCTAATCTTCATGCAAATTATGTGAGCACACTTTTTCTTCTAAAACAGGCATATGAAATGTAACTGAGTAATGTACAAACTCTGATCCCACACATGTTCTCTCTGCATGGTTTTTCTTCCTACACAATCATCCAGCCCTCATCATACATTTCACAGCTTCTCAAGCTTTTCCTGAAGAGCCCAGCAACAGCAGTGGTGGCAGAGAGCATTTCCTGCTGAGTGAAAGCTTGGAAGGGAGCAGCTCTGTTGCTTTTATAAATGCAGCAGTGTTTGCAAAACTGTGTGTATAGCAGGGACAGAGAAGTCTTGCATCCCCAATGAGCAAGTTGGACCAGTTCCTCCTGTTCTTGAGAGCCTTATCCTGTAGCTATTTGCTCCAACATGGTATGCAAAGCAACAAAGGCTTCTTTATAGGTCTGTTAGTATGACTGAGGTTCGAGGCTTGCCAATAAATAGTGCTCAATAAATAAGTGCTGGAATATAGAGATTATTGAGACTGAGGTGTCTTGCACAGAGGTGCGTCCTACACATTGAATGTGGCCCCAGAGGAGCTACCACAGAACAGTTCTTGTGCTGTAGTTGTTTATGCCTGTTCTCCCTGAGCTGTGTACATAAGGCTGAAGTCATTTTGATAGGAGTGCCTGTTTCTTTTTGGTCTTATGCAGTTCCTACTGTGTTGTTGACACTACAGACGTAATAGTGATAAGGCTCTGCTCAATAAACACACCACTGTCCAGCAAACAGCCCTGTGACTGAGCACCTGGCAGCACTTTGCTCTGTATGTAATGTGCCCTGATTGGTGAGCAATGAAATTCCAACAACAAACTATTGTAAATAATGATTCAGGGACATTCATGAAAACTAACCTTATAAACCCAGGAAATGGGAAATCAGGGTAGAGAAATTTACAGGAATTTGACTGGAATTCTCTGCAGAGGTCAGTTTGTGACCAACATTTTTAAGTCTTTGGTAAATCCTTGCCAAATTTGCTCTGCGTTGTTTCTTGTTACTGGTGAAATTACACCATCAGGTCCCCTGTTTCCATGTCCTTCTGCTAATGAGCAGAGTCTATTTTGCAGCAGCTCAGGGGAACCCCGTTCAGGCTGAGATGCTGTGATGGCTGTAGATGAGTGTGAATTTCAGTTATCTTGACCAACTAAAGCTGGCAGCTTCAGAAAGTGAACACAGCTGGTCAACAGCCTCCAGGGAGAACAACCCTAGCTGGCACCGGGGCAGGGTTACTGGGACCTGTATGAGAGCAGGAGTCAGTTTAGCAAGGGCATGTTGGTGTTTTTAAATGCACCAGTAAGATAAATTCCACTGCACAATGGTAGAATGTTGCAATTTGCTTAGAGGACTTTGGTACACCACATGGTTACTATCTGACTGTGAAAAAATACAAGCTGGAAGTTACTAAAAGACTTCCCCACAGGGAAGCTATGGAGCAGAGACAGGGCAAACAGCCCAAAAACTTCTGAGAGAGAGCTTGATAACATTTATCAACAGAGTGGCATGACATTGGTGCTTTTGATAGAAATGTCAGAGTTCCCAGGACGACTCCTCCTTAGCCCTGTGCCTGTTCTTTGTGGTAAGAGGAAGGTCAGAGAGTAGAAAGGGCACCTTAGTCCAGTGCATCCAAACAATCCAGGCCTGACTCTAACACAGTGAAAGATAACTGTGGTGTGTGACAGGACATCTAATGAGGAGCAACTCTATTATCTTGTTCCAGCTCTTCTGTTTGTTCTTCCAGTTTATAGCTGCATAGTCCAATGCTTCAACAATTCCATGAAGTATGGATTCAGCTGTACAGTTGTTTGCCACTGGGGCTCCAGCAGTAATTGCTTTGAAGGGTCAAGTCCATGGTGACTTGCTAAGTCCTGACATGGAGGCTCACTGCAGAAGCTCTTGGAAAGTGCAGTCAATTTAATTTAGACAGGACTGCACGCACAAAATACATTGATTTTTAAATTCTAGTAGTTGTAAGTGTTGGTTGTAAGTTTGCTAATTTCTGATAAAGTTAGGGTTGTGGGAAACTGATACTTGGACTAACACACAGCAGCTGTTAGTCAGGCCATGAACTTGCAGATCAATACCATCCACTCTCAAAACAGCGAGTCAAAGTTGTGAAGGGGATTTGGAAATCCAAGGTATTTGTTTTCCTTGCCTTTTTTTTTTTTAAATTGGGGAGAAATCCAGCCCCCTCCAAAAATCTATAACATCACTGAGTGAAGACAAACCTGGGACCAACAGGAGGCATAAAAGATGGTCAGTCAAATGCAGCTGTACAAAGCCCAAGAACAGGAGACATTCAGGAAGGCAAAGCTTGTATGGTCCCATCACTCCCCTTGATGTTCCAAATAAGCCTCTGTTATATCAAGAGTATATTTCATCTGCTTGCTGTGTTTTTCTCTACAACTTTTTTTTTGCTACAAAAGTGTCCTGTTCTTTGTCAAAATTTTAGGTTACTGTGAACAAGGAAGATGAATTTTCTGTGACACTCTTTAACCATGTGTTTGTTGGCAGGTCTGTGGGGTTTGGTGAATAATGCTGGCGTCTCAACCTTCGGAGAAGTGGAATTTGCAAGTTTAGACAACTACAAGAAGGTGGCAGAGGTCAACCTGTGGGGGACTGTGAGGGTGACAAAGGCTTTCCTGCCCCTCATTCGCAGAGCTAAAGGTACTTGCTGGGCAGTGTGGCAAGGCTCAGAATTTTTGCAGCACAGCAAAGAGACATAGTTTAAAATCCAGACACAGGCTTTGCCTAGAAGAATGCCTGTGCAGTGCAAGGAGGGTGTCCGAGGCATGCAGTGTAAACACTCAGTAGTACAGGCCACTCTTGGGGCAGTCCAGACACCTACACAGCAGGTGTAACACTTAGGTCTGGAATGAGACAGCAGAGCTGCCTACTGATTTGTCAGCTAAATTTTCAAGCTGCAGAAGGGTGTTGTGCTTAATGGATGTGAAAATCCTCTCTGCAAAAACAGGTGGTGGGATTTCAAGGGCTTGTTTGTAAGTGCATCTTAAACCATAGTAGCACGTCTTGTCTTGGGTGAGGGCAGAGACACCTACAGAGGAGTGACCACTGCTGTCACCACACCAAGGCAGTGCCTGATCTGACACAAGCTGCCTGAGCTCTGGATTTGGGCTGTCATAGGCTGCTGGTGGGAGGTATGACAATTTTCCTTCACTGCCCAATGGACAGCAGCACATCAAGTCTTCCCTTGTTTGTCCCAGGCATGGAGACTGTAGGCCCCCATGGCTGATCAGACTGTGTTGCTCATGCTGCATGTTCAAAGAAATCTCTGCTCATTCTCTGCCACCCACCTTGTATCTAGAAGCATGAAGCTGTGTTAGGCACAGAGACTGCAGTTGAGCTGTAGTGCTTATAGAAAGAACCAGAACACTTGCGTGGCATCACACAGTTGTGAGCTTTGCAGCTTGTCATGTTGCTAGCTGGGACCTTGAGCCCTTCTCTAACAAGACAAGGAGTGGGGCACACTGATGTGAAATTAGGAAGGAAATTATTTGTACGCTTTGTAAAATCTTTTTGATACAGAGGCAGACATGTGCATCATCCATGGAGTTCAGAGCAGGCATTGAGGTCAGAACAGGCATTAGCCTTGCTTGAGTCAGGAGAGAAAGGCTCTCTGATGGATTTGTGTGCATCTTCAAGATTCAGATTTTAGAGATCAGCGTCATCCAACTAAGCACCCTTTTACTGGGAGGTTCTGACTTCTTCTGCAGCCCATCATCTCTTCCTGCTCTTTCTCTCTAGGCCGTGTGGTGAATATCACGAGCATGTTGGGACGCATGGCGAGTCCGTCTCGCTCCTGCTACTGCATTTCCAAGTTTGGGGTGGCAGCCTTCTCCGACTGCCTCAGGCAGGAGATGTACCGCTGGGGTGTCAGAGTGATCCTCATCGAGCCCAGTAACTTCGTGGCAGCGACCGGGATCCTGACGGCAGATGGCATCGACAGACAGGCTGAGGCTCTGTGGAGTGGGGCCAGTGACACTGTACGGGAGGACTATGGGGGGGAGTATTTCACTCGCCACGTGGCCATGATGAAGTCCTTTGTTAACAGTGGCCTGAAGGACATGTCTCTGGTCCTAAATGCCATCACTGATGCACTCACTTCCCCGTGCCCGAACAACCGATACAATCCCATGGAGACCTACTGGTGGCTGAGGCTGCAAGTCATGACCCACCTGCCCACGGCCATTGCCGACTGGCTTTACATCCCTGGAGCCACCCTGTAAACAGCCCTCCTTCAGGTGTCCTTCCAGGGCTCGTACTCACGCGCACTCAGAGCTGATCTCTGCACCCTGCAGATCCCTGTCTCTCCTGCAGATGTACGTGCTTCCACTTCGGGTTATGTCTTCAAGTCGTGTGTTGTGGGAGGCTAGAATAGCATGGCTTTTTTGTTTAGGTTTTTTCCCCCTAATTCTTGTTGTTTGTATTCCTTGCTGTCCTGGTTAAAGTTGAAAGGTGTTTTAACTATGGAGGAGGCAGAGGAAGATTAACATAATAGGTCAAATATATGGATAGTGTAATTGGGTCATCAGAGTTCTGCCAGAGATAAATTTGACTCATTAATGAGCTCTTGCTTTTCCTTATAGGGATGAGTTCCTAATACCAGAGCAAAGCTGTTGCTATGAGATGGCTCTAAGGGAGAAACTAAAATGGGAAAAAAATGAGACTTTTCCATTTGATGGAAAATGGGTCAGTCACAGTCATCCATTGTTTTCATAATACTGCTAGGAAGCTCTGCTGTGCTGTGACTGTCTGCTCTTTCCAGGGAAATAGCAACACTGCCTCTAAACAGCCTCATTATCTAGTTGCAAAGAAGAGTTCTTCCATCCCAGCATGGTTGCCTGGAGGTCCCAGAGCAAACGACTGGGCTGGGCTGGGTTAAAGCCCTTCTAAAAATGAGTGAGGTCTGAGCCATCCCTCAGTCAGTCAGTCCATGTGGATGCTGAGTCTTGCAGCCTCTGCTGCTGCTGAGCTTTATGGGACAGGATTTAAGCTGATGTAGCCGGCAAATTTGGCTCCTCTGACTGCTCTCTTAGGTGCCTCAACTGCTCAACTGTGCTACAGACACTGTCCAGCCCTCCCCCTGCTTCCCTTATGTCACTATGCCATCTAGGCTCCCTCTTGCTGATGAGGGAGCTGATATTGGCTTTCCCAAATGAGTTTTTTGGTTTATCCTCTATGCTTGAACAGGGGCAGGGCACTGTGCAGGCAGCATGGCCTGACTATGAGCTCTTGAAGGGTGCCTTAGGGAACACATTTCTTACTTTTAGTATTGCACAAGGAAATCTCCATGTCACACAATCATCTCAGAACCTCCTGATAAACTGGTGTGGGCAACCAGTTGCCATAAAGGTTGGCCAGTATCCCCAAGGGACTCTCCTGCTGACTGTATACAAGACTTCAATAATTTTGTCCAAGCACTGGAGCTGCTTGTCTTCATGCCCCATTCCCTCTGTTCCAGTGGTGACCACTGGTGGAGCAGCCTGCAGGCTTCAGGTGCTGCTGGCCAGACAGGGACCTGGCCCTCTTACTCTAGGGACTAGCTTTTCCTTCCACTGTTGTGCCTTATGTGAGGGTTAAGTGGCTATGAAAAGAGCTTATTGATTGCTCTTTCTTCACCTGTCTCTGCTAGTTTTGATTTGGACACTGTGCCTTAAACTTTTTATATGCCACTGGCTGTAAATTCTCGGGATCTGCATGCAGCCATGAGTGCTGTGATGCCTTGAGGAGGAAAGCAGGCTTCCCTTGGAGATGCTGTCAAGGCTGCTGGTGTTACAAGTAACAACTCCTGGAAATACTGCTGTGCAGTTCTTTTCTATTCCCGGTCATCGGCACATGGGGATTGCCTGGGATCCAGGATCCAGAAGGATCTTGCTGAACTGCAGCTTAAGCAGTGTTGTAATCACTTCTTCCCCCTGCACTATGAAATGTGATTAATGTTAAGTAGCTCTGATTTGCACAGAGAGAAAAATAAACTGTGAGATTTGTAAAGCATATATCTCTGGCACCAGTGATCATTTCTACATTTGCTTTCTCAGCCCTTTTGAATCTGAGGCCAAGATTTCATTCGGTTCAGTAATTAAAGTGGTGAAGATGCTTCAGCAGGTAGTGGGACTGTGGTGGCTCAGTGAGACTGCCTGGAGCAGAATGGGCAGCACGGTCTGTTTCCTCAGCAGAAGGCAGCTAGAGAGGCCTCTCTGCAAAGGCACACACCATCAGTGTTTCTATTTTATGTGGTTTCCCTCGAAGGACAGCGTTGAGAGCAGTGCTATGCATTATTCATTGCCTCAGTGCTCTGTGTGTAACTAATCCAAGTGCTACAGCTGCTTGATAATAAGAATTAGCTCTTCTCACAGAGAGAACAGAGACTGGTAAGCCAAGAAGTGTCAGGCCGCACAAGGACCTCGTGGCTGAGTCAGGTTTTCATAGCATGTGAGCTGCAGTTCCTTCCTCTCCCATGAGAAGTGCTCAGGAGGGCTGTTAAGGAGTGTCTAATCTGTTTTCTGCCTGGGTGGGAAAAGCTGGATGGGTGTCTGGAGTTGAGAGGAGCAGAGTGCAGGTTCAGGAGGAGCAAGTATCAAGTGTTTCTGTGTGGTACAGATGATCATGTGAACTCTGAAGCAGAGGAGTAAAGCCAAGATGACCAAGAAGGCCTTTTTCCATCTTTAGCTTCTATCAGCCATTCAGTGTCCAATGAAAACTTGGTTCTGAAATCTCCTGAGGCACCCAGACCCTTGTTTCACACCACAGAGTTGCATTAATGCAGGTATTGAGGGCACATTGTTGTCTTTTTAGTGAGTAACAAAGGGAAGAAATTTCAATTCCATTTGACAGTGATCTTCAAAGCCAGAGGACAGAGGAAATAGAAGGAAATCCAGTGAAATGCCCTCAAGTCCATGCTCATTGCTGCTGTGGTATCCTATGAGGAGTTAGGTTGCCAAAGCTGCCTTGGATTTTTTTTCACAGACCAGCTGCTGGGGCTGTGGCAATATCCTGCCTTTTCTGCATGTTTCTCACAATGCTTTGGAAGGCAGCAATGGTCCAGCTCCTTGGTGCACCCTTTAGACTTTGAAAAGTGTTTTTGCTTTCCCTTTCAGATCAGCAGGTTCTCTGTGATGGCACTAGGAACCAAGAAGGGGTCCTTTTCACGTCATTTTTGCTCTGTTTCAGCTTAACACAGAGAAAAAAAATCAGAAAAATACCAGCACTATCAGTTGAAAAAACTTAAGTGTTAAAGATATCAAATGAAGATTAGGAAGTTCTGCTAAAGGCCTTGTCAACAGCCACAACAGGTTAGAAAGGCTGCTGAGATCCTGCCTTGCACAGAAAGATGCTGGCCCAGCTCTCTGCCACTGGCCAGGGCAGCACATGGGAACAGGACCTTTGGAGGCTTGGGGTTTCTTCAGGGAGCTCTGCTCGGCAGCACCCAGTTCTGCAACACTGCCACCCTGCGCACCCACAAACAGGAGGTGTGTTCAGCTTTTTGGAAACTTTAAGACCTAGGAAACCCAGGATGGGTTTATTTTTCTAGCTCAGAGACCCCCCTGAGTATGATGGCGCCATGTAAACAGCAATGGCAGAACCTGTGCTTCTGGCTGGGGTTTTGAAACATGAATTTTCAGCTTCTTGTCCGATCATAATGCTGAGAAATGTCTTAGAAACAGACTCAAGCTCATACCAGCAGATTTCACGGCCAGCAGACTGAGCCCTGGGGATTGGAGAGATGATACAAATAGCATGAGAGTTTGTAAGAGAGCCAGCTCCACCTCCAGGGCCTGGCCTGGAGCCAGATAGAGTTAATTCATTCCCAGCAGTGCTGGAAGTGCCATAGGGATGCTACTGATACAGCCCTATCATCCTCTCCCCTGGCAGTCTTTGAGGAAGGGACTAGAGCTGTGTTTTCACCTCAAAACACTCATACAAAATAATACCTTTTCCCTGACAGAAGCTTACGAAGAGGCACAAAGAGGTTGTGCGTTGCTGCAGCATCCAGTATCTTCTCCTGTGTTGTCTTGACAGTGAAGAGCTCTCCAGGGCATTTGGCAGGATGTGGGGCTGGCTGGCAGAGTGAGGGGATCTAGGACTTGATGGTACTGCTATATGATTCCCAGCTTTGCACTTTCATTGCCATGGCATCATGAAACTGGCCCCTATACCATGAGTTTTCTGGGTTTATTTTGAAGAGAACATGGTGAAATTTGGTTGCCTATCAGTTCCATCACTCTTGCCTTCCCCCACGTATGCCTATTCCTAGCCAGCATGGCAGAAGGTTGTCCATACCCCTGAGCATGGCCCCTGCTGGTGTTTCCCAGTCGTTGCCAGCTCCAGCCCTCAGCCAGAGCTGTGTGATCACTTAAAGGTCTAGCAGATCTTCCTTCATGGTGTTTGCCAAGACATCAATAAAACCAGAAACATGAAAACTGGAAGAAAGAATTGCTGCTTTCATTGTAGAAAGGGCCTTTAGTGGAGGAACCATGTTAGAGCTGGCTTGTTTTAGTGGTATAATGGAAAGACTTCTTCCTAAGACTAAGATCCAGCACTTCTGGTCCTGCCAGTGCCACTGGCTCACTAAGTGTCCTGAAGAGATCACCTCACCTGCACCAAGCTTCCTTATCATCCCAGTTGTCTCTGCCACCACCCTGCCCATGCTGGAAAGCAGAAACCCACTGCAATGCAATGCATGCTGCTTGGCTCGTTTTGTTGTCTAACTGACACCAGAACAGGTATTATCCCCCTTCCCATAGGCTGAATTACTTTTTGTGGCAGAAAAATAAATGTGGCGTCTTCAGCCTTCTGTGTGAAAGCTGCTACAAGTGGCTTATAAAGTATTCTGAACTGTTACAGGTGCAGAGAGGAATGTGCCAGCATTGAGGGCAGGCATTAACACCATTGTGCTGCATGTAAATGGACATCAGGGTTAACCATCACCCCACAGGCACCTTGCCCAGGGACCTTGAACTGCAACTCAAAGGAAAGCTTTTCATCATCTTTTACTGCACAGCCCCAGGGCCTCCCTGCCAGAGCAATTGTGCTCCCAGGGGTGTGGGTGGTACCTGTCACCTTGTGGGGTCAAGTACTGTAAGAGAAGTAATTTTCCTGGTGGGACTTTAACCAGGGTTACTATGACAATCAGTCAGCAGGCTCTCCTTATATCTTCTTCCTGGTTTCTGTCTGCTCAGAGGTGTTGAAGCATTCGGAGCATAGCAAAACACCTTCGCTTTCCAGCTCTAATGAGAGGCAACCGTTTCTCCAAGAGGCATGACTAAGGAGAGAGCTGTCGGGAGAGGGAATGGTCCCTGATGAGGCTCCATGGCTCCACTTACTTCAGGGAGGGATGTGTCAGTCCCTGCGTCCCACCGGAGACATCCAGTGGGTGTCTGGAGTATGGCTATTTAGCTTCTCTTCCTGTAGAAAGCTGTGTATGAGTTCCCGTGAAGGTACTTACCTTGGCAGCCCTCCAGAGAAGAAGGTGGGGTTCAAGTGCTCCAATACAGCCAAAGTGCACTTTGGAAACGGGAAAGTGCCTGTAGAAAATCTGCCTGGGCCACACATGAGCTGCCTGGGTCCCTCAGGCTTTGGAGGCATCTGTACAAGGTGGCGGCTCCCCTCCAGCAGCACTAACAGGAGCAGGAAGCCCCCAGCTCACTGTGGGCAGGCATGGCACTTGGCACAGCTGGTCCAGCTCCTGGGTCAAGCAACTTTTCCTCCTACAGGCATGAGCCAGGAGCTGACTTCCAGCTCTGCACGCTGGCATTTACAGATTCCAAATCAGTCTCAGGCTGATACATTGCATCCCAAGGAAGTTCCTACACTCCTGTACATCTGTCCTGGTATGAGAAGTTTTTGTTCTTGGCCATGGATAACAACCATTTCCCAAGAATAATTATGTTGAGGAATGCAAGAAATAACGTGTCGTCACAAAAATTCAAGATAATTGAATAACGCATACGTGTTCTCACCCCGGGTCTCTTTATACTAAAATACATACCTGACTAGGATTCCTGAGGTGCAGCACAGATAAAATCATTAATATTGTCTAAACTAATCGTTCCTAAAATCTCCCAACTTCTTTGAATGAAATTCACATGAATGGTATCTCTGTACTGTTTCATAATGTATTTATGTATTGCATCAAAGTCAGAGCACTGACCGCTACATTTATGTAATTTATTTTCTGTACACTGTAAACTCCAGCCTAGCAAACACTTAGGCCTGTGTTTTAATGCAAGCTGTGTGTGCTCAGGCTCAGCCTCAATGCAGCTATTCATGGGCAAAGCCAAACACATATGCCAGTGTCTTTGGGCTACTCAGTCTGTGCTGAGGGATGCGACTTGCTCTTTGAGAAAGAGGATTCTTAACATTCTCTTCTGACTTGTGGTGACTGGGGAGCTCAGAGACATGTCATGGAAACTCTGTACTGGCTGGTGGAGAAGTCCATGCAGGCCAAAGTGCTGCCCTTAGGTCTTCCTGGTGCAAATATACAAAAAAAAGAAAACAGCCTTGAGGCCTATGAATGGGGGATATCTGAGTGTCTGAGGCCACTCTTGAACTCTGTGTGGGGTTCTTACAGCCCTGGTAGCTGATGCTTTAAGTCAGCTGGTAGTGGTTGCACAGTAGTAGTTGCACAGCTACGCAGTGCTCCTGCAGCAGGAGAGCCCGTGTCCCTGCCAAAGGGCTTCTCTCTCAGCCGATAGGATAGCAAAATCTGCAGATTTCTTAATTGCATTTCTTAATGCAACAGGGACCATTCTCTCTTTCGTTGGGCAGAGCTGTGATTACCCACACACTGTAAATCTGTGTCACGAGGAAGATGTGGGTTGTATATAGGTCACAGAAAATATAATTGTGTAACTGCATTAATGCATCCCTAAGCTAAAGGCTGAAATATGTCTTAGCTGCAGAAAATAGGGCTGTGGGCTTTAAATAATCTTACTTGGGCATCTCTTGGACAGAGCTGGCAATGCTGTGAACACATCACTGTGCCTCCTCCAGGAGAACAGAAAATCCCATTGCAGAAGGCACTTTCTAAGCCTGTTTGGTGACATTTTTTAAAGTATTTAAAATACGTTTCAGTATGCTGGGGGTTGCTGGTCCAGGAAGAAGCATTGCAAATCCACTGGGGAATGCGGGAGCTCTCCTCTGTGAAGGAGATGCAGAGCAGGGCAGCTGGGGTGCTCTCTGAGTTGGGCTCAGCCAAGTGTAGTGGATCCATGTGAGGGTGGTGCAGCACCCTCTGCTGAGCTGAGCTGAGCCATAGATCCAAGGCTCGGCAGTGGCTACGACATTGAAATCTGAGCAAACATTCACAGACAGGGCCCACAGGAGTTTGGTAAATGACCATGGCATCTGCTCCCACATGCACTGGAGAAGTCCTGTTCTGCTGTGTGCTCCTTGGTCCCGTCTGTGAGAATGAGAGTTGGCTGAATGCCTGCCCTGCCAGTACACAGAGTCTGCTATGGAAAGCCAGCAGCAAATGCATCAACAAAATTTTTTGACTTTATTTCACAGTATTAGGCTGCCCTTGGTGTGGGACACTGGGACATACCAAAAAGCCAGGATTATGGACCCTGCTGGAACTCTGGTCTTTATGATGAGCACATCCACAGGGGTGGGATGCTGCTGGGACAAAGTTTTACCCCTGGTCCAGCTCTGCAATGTATTTCTGTATAAGAGACCTTGTTTTTCTTCTGTTTTATTTTTTTCTGCTTTCTGAAGAATAAATATCCCTCTGGCTCCACTCTCTGCAGGGATTTGGATCTTGGCAGCAGTGCCGAGCAGGTTGAGGAGACATCCTCAGTCCAGCCAGAAACACTGCTGGTGCTGCAAGACAGGGCTTATCCCTTAAATAATAATATCCTTTTTAGTTTTCCAACTGCTTAAAATCTCTCTTTTTGGTTTCTTGTGTTTTGAATACATAATTGGTTAATTTCCAGGGTGGAGCTACTCATTAATTGTATATAGATGAATCACAACATCTTTCATGCACTTTCATTGGATCAAATTCCCATGTCCCAGAGGCCAGTTCACACATCCAGAGTTTGTTTACTTCCTTTGCTGTCATAAGTGTAATTTAAAATTTTTACACCATTTTGCATAAACTGATTTCAAAGCATTTTTTGCCACTCCTAAAAACAGAGGAAAATCCCCACCTGCCTTCCTTTTCTCTATCTTACCTCCTGCAAGTTCATTTTTGTTTCTATATACATGTTGCAACTTGTCTGTCCAATTCAAAGCCCCATTTCCTTCAGAGGAAGAAAACCATCAAAAGAGAACTTGTAGGAGAAAAGACAGAGTAGGGAAGAGGAGGCATCTCCTAAGCTGGGAAGAGCTGTCCATGCAAATAATGTTGTCTCTGTGGTGAGACTCTCAGGATTGCTGGATTATCCGGGTTCCCAGGATTTGATTCCTCAACACTGCAGGTCCCACAGAGAGGTTCCACCTTCAAAAGTAGCAGGCCTGCACACAAGATCTGTTCATACAGAATGGTGCAAAATGGCCATGCCTATGGCAGCTCTCCAGCCTCCGTGCGTTTGGGCTGCTCAGGCACTATCTGGAGATGAAAACTTCCTTGTGGGGATAGGCAGGGAGCCCTGGGCTAGTGGCTACCAGAACTGCCAGTTGTGGTGTCCTACAAGGAAAGCATATGCCCATAACTGATAGTCCCTGCAGTGCTTCCACTGGAGGCTTTTTCTGTTGGTAAGAGCTCGGGCAGCTTCTTAACTATCGTAAGTAATGTCAAGGATATCGTCATAGGGTTGAGAGGACAATGTCACTCCAGCTGCTCTCTCATCCCACAACAGGTTGAAAGATTCTAGGGGTTTCTTTGCAGCTGCTGGAATCCCAGCATGGTATGACAGCCTTTCCCTGGGGAACCAGGTCCCTATCAGGCCTGGCTGCCTGAAGCTCCTCTAGTTATTTAGGTGCCAAAAGCTGATTTCTGGTTGGTCTGGGGCATGCAATGTGACAATCTGTCTTCTGCACTAAGCCAGATCAGCTGCAGGTAGAATGTCATGAGTGGAGTGGAACTGCCCTGTGTCACCCCTCAGATGCCTGAACTTTATCTGCAGCTCCTGCTTATTCTGACAAGTTTTCTTTGCTGGCAGGACTCAGTGCCATTGTCTCATTCCCCTGGGGCCAGGCAAGTTTTGTCTCTAAAATGGGCAACTGAGAATAAGAGAATATCCCAGCCAGTGTAGCTCATCCATATGTGCCACATACGCAGTGCAACTTCACCTGCCACCCCTGGATGTGCTGTGTGGCTCATGCCACTTCACCCTGTGAATGCTTTACATCCATTTCTGCCTCCCTACACATGCATGTTGCCCACTCCGTTGCCCAGTTGTCCTGCAGCCCCTGTGGTACCTCACTGTCCATGTCCTGTGCACATGCTCTGCCCTCCTGTCTTGCAGCTGCCTCATCAACCAGAAATGTGGGGGAGGCTTCATTCTTGCATGAAGCATTCCAGACATGTCTCTTGCCCCCCCCCCGCTTTTGCCCTAGTTTCTCCCCAGCTCCTCTCCTTCTTGTCCTGCCACCCCTGCTCCAGCTTCCTGCCCTTTGATGTGCCTCCCCTCCTCTGCTCCAGGGTACAAACTGCTTACCAGGTCGAGATGACTGTTCCCACCCCACAATTAGGTGCAATTATAAGGTTATGCTTTTCTCTGAACCCTTGTTCTGGAGTGCAGTGCAGGTGGATGGGCTCAGAGTGGCATCCTGCTGAGGGCTAAGGACAGACAGGATGGAGCAGGTCCTTGGTCTATGCAGGCGAGTGGTGTTGGTGGGATGATAGGAAGGTCCTGGGGTGGCCACTGAACATGTCCTGGCCAGGTGGTCCTAGGCAGAGATGCAGCTGCAGCAGTCCAGGCCTGCTCCATTCCAACACAGGAGCAGCAGACACCTGGGTGCTCTCTGCTGTGGTCAGGCCAAGCTGAGAAATGTGCCCCTGGGGAAGGCGCAGCCAGTGCTTGTGTGGAAACGGGTCCCAGCAGCAACAGTGAGCTCAGCTGTCAGATCTCATCTGTGCTTCAACCTGTGCAGTGCCTCAGCACCCCGGGGTGCCCCTTGGCTCACAGCAGCCAGTGGAGGAGATGGGCACCACTGCTGCCTCTGTGCTTCTGAGGGCACTGTCTTTGGCTGATGGTGGGATCCCCATGTCACCTACCAATATATGAGTTTTCTTCCACTGCTGCTGATTCTGTCTGTGAGGGAGGTGATGGCTACAGATAAGCTCACCCTACATGTCATCTTCACTTTCAGTGCCTCAAAGAGTGTCAGTTTATGGTAGCTCCTGGCTCCTTTTAGCCTTCTGGCCGTATCTCAGATGAACGCACACTCCTGCAGCAGGTTCCGTGGAGCACGGCTGCGTGAATGTGCCTCTGCTTTGGTATGACTGGTTGCAGTGTCCAAGGAGCCAAAACAGCAGTGTCCAGCCACCCAGACATGTCTCTGGCAGGGCAGCACTGCAGGACAGCCCTTGGGTGCTGGGCAGCACCTGTAGGTCATTGCAAGCATGAGCCCCTCCTGCTGCAATACAACGGCTCCACTGAAGGGCAAATCGCTACTGCTATAGTCAGGGAGTCCTTGCTTAATCCTGTAGGAGAATGCTCCACACGCAGATGTGGATACGCACACAGACACATCTCAAGATGGTTGCACTCATGCACACAGGGCAAACGCTCTGCTATGGCCAAGCAAGGCTGGCCGTTCTGTGGGGCTTTCTCCTCTGGTTACTCTGCAGGATTTGGGCAGCTGAGCTCAGGAGAAAAACTGCTCTTGCTGGTCTTCTGTGCATGGGGAAACTCACCTCTGCAGTGCACTGTGGCAGGGCAGCACTCATACTGATTTTCTGATTTCTAACCTGTTTGTATCACAAGAGGTGCAGATGAATGTGGGGCTTGCAGAGTCGGCAGGACACCTCTGACTGATGTGGGCAACCAGAGCAGGGGCATGGGTGCTGCCAAAGTGCTAATGGAGCTGTATATAGGCAGGGAGAGCCCCTGCATGCTCCCCTCCCTCGTGCCAAGAGCTGTGGTAAACCATGGATTGGATGCTCCCCTGAGCTATTCACCCCTCTCTGGTGCTGGTCTGTGTTGGATAAGCCATGCACAGCCGTGATGGCCATTGAGGTCCTGGGAGCACATCGGCTGTGGCCATGTTACAGGGCACACCTCAGCTGCATGACCCTAGAAAGGGACAGGACTGAGCTATCTGTGGCTCTTGGGATGGCATTTGGGCAGCCAGGAGCTCACGAGTGTGTGTATGCATGCAAGGCATGCAGTGCAGCATGCAAAAACACACCTAGAGAGAAAGTCTCCAAGAGATTAGATTAAAAGAAAATGTGATTAAACATGGAGAACTTCCTGTCAATTACTCAACTATCCTTGCATAACTTTTGGGACCGGCTGCCTTCACGGATGGCTGCCTTGCTGTCAAAGGCATTTGCTAGGCACCTGTTGGAAAAAGTGCCAGGTCAGCATGGAATTAATCACACCAGCATCTTTGCTTGTACTGAGATTTAAAAGTCTAGAGGAAAACTGCTGAAGGGTTTTGCAGCTCCTCAGACAAACTTGCAATGTCTCTCACTGCTTAATCCTCCTCATGTACACCTGCAAGTGACTGTGATGAGGACAAGTGGCCCACAGGGTCTTCAGGACTGAAGTGACCCCTGTCAGAGGAAGCTGCATGTCCCTCCTGGGAGATGGGGATGCCTGCTGCTGGACCAGAGGGAACAGGATAGGAGCCACTACTGTTCCCAGCCCCTCTGTGGCACTTCCCTCCCTCCCCTGCCATTTGCACCCAGGCCTGAAGCTTTTGTGAGCGCCTGAAAAGCAGAGAGCTCCACAGCTGCAGGCGATACCCAGACACGTGGGGTGCCTTTGTTTGCCTGGGTGAGCAGCCAAGTTGCAGCCCATCTCCAGCTTCGTACCAGCTGCAGATCTAAGGCAGCTGACTGGCCTGCCAAAAAACCGAAACACATTGAGGACCAGGGAGTGGCTTATGCCATTTCTGAATAATGATGATCCCTGCGCGCTTATAAAGCGAAGCGGAGAATTCACCACAGAGCTGTTCCTTGCAGCCCTGGTTCTCCACAGAGCATCACTCCACCTCATCCACCAAGGTATGTTTCTGAATTGAGAGATTCAAAATGGGAACTCTTTGTGTTTGCAGTGGGGCCTGAGCCTGCAGCTGAAGACAGACTGGGCTTTTCTTTTAAACTTTGGGAAAATGTTACCGTCGCTCCTGCAGAGGTGTTTCTGGCTAGGGAAGCCGAACTACCCTGTGCTGTAGGGTCTGTGTGTGTTAATCTGCCCCAGAAGCACTGCAGAACCCCAAGCACTTGAGCAGCATCTTGGCTTCAGGGGCTGTTTGGACATGAGCAGCACTGCTCCTGCTTCTGCTCCACAGGAAAACCTGTCCTTTCCCTCTTCACACCATGCTTTTTGGGGGTTGGTTCATGTTGAGTTTGGTGCTGATTTGAATCTCCAGAATTTTAAAGCAAACATCTCTGCGTTTTCTTTTGCCTCAGCTTTGGAAAGATGATGATGCTCCTGTGCATCTTCAAATGTTTATCTGCATCTTGCTAGGTGTTAGATGTGGGTGACAAGTACAAGTGCTCTCACCAGGTGTTGCCCCATTTTCCATGCAACTGCTGGGCACAGTCTGAGCACAGGCAGGACTTAAGGCTGTTTTGAGTTGGAGACTTTTCTGGCACAGTGCCTTTATGCTCTTCTCATGATCTTTTCCTCCTTCATGCCATATTTCACAAAAAGTTCTGCTCCAGGGAGGCCCCAGCTCAGCTACTTTCCTTCTCCACAGGTCCATTTCCCGCCTGCCTCCCAGTGAAGCCATGCTGGGCACAGCAGTGCGACTCTCGGTCCTGCTCAGCGTCTTCAGCTTTGGGAAAGGCCAGATGTTTCATATGGGACCATGCCCAGATCCATCAGTCCAAGAAGACTTTGATATTGACAAGGTGTGAAAAGTTTTCTAACACTCTCATATAGGGTAGTGAGGTAGGCTGAGGGGGCATGGGGCCAACAGCAAATTGCCTGGGTGCTCGGAGGAGTTGGCAGGTCAGGTCTCAATCCCTTGTGCCAAAGCTGCCAGTGTGGGTGTGAGGCCTCACTAAACTCCCACCCCTCCTGTGCCACAGAGGGGAAAAAAACTGTGCTGACAAATGAGCAGGGCTGCTCTGCTTCAGCTTGCTCATGCTAAAAGCATCTCTTTAAACTTTCTTCTGCCAGTATTTGGGGAAATGGTATGAGATAGAGAAGCTGCCCTCAACTTTTGAGAAAGGAAGCTGCATCCAGGCAAATTACTCATTGAAGGAGAATGGGAAGTTCAAGGTGATCAACAAGGAGTTGCTGTAAGTATTTCCGTTTGGGCTGTATCATCGCTGCAGCAGTGGCACTCCTGCCACCTCTCTGTTAAATGTGTTAATTTTTCTCTAAATTGCCTGTTTCTGGGACTGGGGGTGCTGGGGAATGCACCCTATGGTAGCAGTAGGTCTACTGGGATAAAGAGCTTTGCTGGAATTATGGCAGAGATACGGGTCTCTAGTTTCTGCTGGTGTTTCCCTGGGGCTCACCAGTCTCTGTCTCGATGTCCGAGCTGAGTGGTGAGAAAATAGATCAAGTGCATATAGTGACTCCATTATGAAATAGCCTGGGTCTCTCCCCTGACTTGTTTGTGATCCCCAGTGATGGCTAAGTAGCTGGATGCCCTGGGTCATCTTCTGGAGTCACAGGGCTGGTTATGAGATTGCAGTCATCACCTTATGCTGAGAAGTGGCTGCGCCCTGTACTCCTCTCTGCTCCATAGTAAAGGGACCCAATGAAAAAGGGCAGGGAAAGTGAAACACATGGGTCCTTTTCACTTAAATATTTGTCAGCCTTTTTCTGGAGTATTTATCTTGCACAGGTAGTAACTGCTTTAAAAGGGGATCACCAATCATTGTCAGCTTAAACCAATAGCAAAGTGAATGCTTTTCCCTTTATTATAGTTGATAGTTCGTAATTATCCTGAGCCCTCCTGGATTTTTGCATGGACAGATACAGAATTCATCTGTTTCCAGCACCAGCCCCAGCTGTCGTGGGCTGCTGCTGTGAGGGGCTGAATGAATGAGAGGGAGCGAGCGGCGAACGCAGCGCTGTCCCCTACAGTCCTGGCATGGCAAGGGGACTTTGTTCTGGCTCACAATAACAATGTAGCAACACATCCCTTGTGTCCGGTGGAGAGCAGCATCCATGCCACTTGCTGACTGCCCAGCACTGTCTCAGCAGCTCCACTGCTCAGGCAGCGCTGGCAAACAGCTGGACATTCATTTGTGCCTGCATTAATCTGTGGGAGATTAATTTGGCCATTGCTGTCACCATCACAGCAGCTCAGAACCCTGAAATACCAGGAATATTTCAGGTCAGCTGTACACTGTGCATGACTACAGCATTAGCCCCTTGACCTCTGCTGCTGGCAGGATTTGCTTTTGCCTCTTTGGCTGTTCCTGTTTCACAGGGAAGTGTGACACTTTCCTACCCTGCAGGCAGCGTCCAGGTCTTGAGGCATATGGGGGAAAATAAAATTATAAGACAGGTAGCCCAAGTCATAGGGCTTTCTGCCAGCAGGGCAGTGTTCTGAACCAGCAGCCAGGCAAACCTTGGCTCGCCACATAAGTACAGGTAATTTGTGTGGGTAGCAATGTGTGGTGACCTGGAAAAATGCAGGTGAATAAACAGATGCGAATATGTGCCTTCCACAACCAGTAGGAGCTGAGCTGTTCCTTGGCACTTCCAAGGTCAGTGTTGAGATCCTGCCATTCCATACAGAGGGATCTTACTCTCCCTCTTTTCTGTCACTGTCACCCTGGCACTGAAGGGGCACTTGGAGAGCAGCAGCCTGGGATGCTGGGGTGGTTTGTCCTGGGAGATCATTTGCCCCACCACACCTGGCACAGGATCTGATGTGCCCTGGAAGCTGTTCAAACCATCCTTGGGGTGAGCTGTCCGTCTGGGGGTGCTGGTGTTTGCTACTACCTGTTCCACCCAGTCTTGACAGGTGGAAGTGTCAGGAGGGAGGATTTAGTGGAAGCAAAAAAAAAAATAAATTTCTCATTCTGCTGACTTTATTTTTCACCTTTATCATTCTCCCCTTAGTTCTAATGGCAGAATCAATGAAGCTGAAGGAGAAATCATGCACATGGATGTAAAGCAGCCAGCCAAGCTGGGTGTCCGCTTCAACTGGTGTAAGTGTGTGGTGGGGAGGCTCTCGGTGCTCGTGGCCTCAGCAGTCCTGTGGTGTGAACACCACAGTGGGCGGCACAAAGCAGGCACTGCTGCCATGGCACCGGGGGCTGAGATAGCAAAGCAAGGGGTGAAGTACCCCTGGTGACTTCAGCACAGCACAACAAGGTAGTGGGAAAGGATTAGGCCAGGCAGTGGTTTGGTGATATTGATATGTCATTTACAGCAACTGTCCCCTCAGTGGTGGAGCACTTTTCACCAGTTGATCTTAAAGCAAGAAAGATCAGCAGCGTTACGGTCCCACAAAGGTGATTTCACAGACAGGGAGAGGGAGGAGTGGGGGTGGGGGAGGCAGCCCCATAGCCTCTGCAAGGGCCAGGAATGGGCTTGTTTTTCTGCACACAATGGTATACCCCCTAGCCCACAATGCCTCTACTTACAAGTGCTTTTTAATAACTATTAATAATATCTTGTTATTTGCTTTTTCATTCCCTTGTCACTGTAACACTTGACAGGGGCCTGCTGAGGTGCAGTGCATTTTATTCATGCTGCACAGCACTTTCCTCTGTCCACTTTGGAAAGCGAGCAGCAGTCTCCTCTTGGATACCTTTTTATTTTCCTTGTTTCATAGTTCTCTCTCACAGAGGGGTAATTTGTAGATACAATGATGGTTCATGAGCACAGCCAGACTTAATTCTGTGCTCCTATGGTGTCATCTGTGGCCATTTCACCTGAAGCATGTGCAGCCCCAACCACCTTCACCAGGTGTGAGCCCCAGAGAACAGTGCCTGGCACTCCTAAGGGCATCAGAAATAAATCCCAGAGAACCTACACCTGCCTGCTGGACCCACCTCTACTTTCTGCCTGGTGGTTTGAAGCTGGAGTAGCTGTTCCTTATCAGAGCAGATGCTTTGGGCATAGCAGCCTGATGAAGGGAATTTGGCCCAGTTGGGATGGGCTGAGCCATACTGATTCCCATTGCTAGGCTCCAGCTGGCTCCATGAGGCAGGGCACCTTGTAGCAGTGGGTGGTGGTTTGTACCCCTCAGATTACCAGTGTCAGCTTCCAGCCCTACAGCTCCTTCCTGCCAGCAAGAGCCCTTACATGTGTATGAGGCTGGGCTGGCTTTCAGCTGTTCAGGTCATAGTGTTAACTTTCCAGCAAGACCTTCCTAGTCAAGCCTTTGTGGCTTTCTCAGGTTCCTCTGGGCAGAATAAGGAGACCTGGTAAGCTTTTATAAATGATAGTTCCCTGTACTGACCACAGTTATGGAGCAGCCCTAGGAGCTGTGCATATCCATCCAGTTGGTTATGCATCTCACTCATGGTGCCCTTCTCTCCCCTAGTCATGCCTGCTGCCCCTTACTGGGTTGTCTCCACCGACTATGAAAACTACTCACTGGTTTACTCCTGCACTAACATCCTCTGGCTTTTCCACATGGACTATGCCTGGATTTTATCAAGAGCTCCTGAAATGCACCCAGAAACCGTGGAGCACCTGAAGAGCGTTCTCCAATCCTACAAGATCGACACGGACAAAATGATGCCCACTGATCAAGTCAACTGCCCTGCTGAGATGTAACTCCTGGCATACAGTGACACAGCACCAGACCAGCGATGAACTTTGTTGCTTGCTTTATTATCCATTAGAATTTCTCAATGTAACTGAGAAATTTAATAACCTCTTTGCTAACTGTAGTTTGCTGGCCCAGAGTTACTCCTTGATGTCATTCTCTCTATCTCTCTTCCCACTGTTTTTGTCTCACTCTCACTTTTGCAATTGAGTCAATGCTAATGGGTGAAGAAAAGAAACCCTGAAGTGCAGATGTGAACCTCTGTTGTTGCTGTGAGCCCTCCAGTATGTGGATGGGAAAGAGTATGAGATATGACGTGCAAGTATTAGTCCTGGGAAAAAATCAGTCATCACACAGCCCCGGGTTTGTTTCTCATTTTTGTGATGATTCTGGGATTTACGGTGTCTGAGCTACACTGTGGGCACTGCTGTAGCAGCAGCAACATCCAAACATGGTCCTGCCCCCTGGGAAGCGAGACTGGGGGGTCTTGAAAATTTTCTGGTGCAGGGTTGTAGGCATATGTTGCTGCTAAGTCAGCAGACCTTGCTAGAAATCAAATCTGGCCCTCAGTTTTTGAAGTCTAAAAATGTCCAGAAATTCAGCATCATTCCATCCTGAGTGTCTATACGTGTCCTCTCTTGTCTATAGAGATGGAGCTGTTCCCTTGTTGTCTCTTCCAGAGGCTTTTCCCTGGACACCAAGAGACAGCAGGCTCTGCCTGACACCCTGCTCGCTGCTGTTCCAAATGCTGAGTGCCTGCTGACACTGCATCTGCCTTGGCAGGTGTTCACCAGGCACCAGGACAACTCTGCTTGAATAGCATTCGTGCAACTCATTAAAAATGAAATAAAAATACCTGCTTCAGGGCTTTTGTACCTTCCCAGCTGCACGGCCTTTGCGAGCAGGTGTGGGGGCTTGGTATGTGGGCTCTGCTCCTCCTCTGGGTTTCCTCCTCTACACTGCCAGAGCAGGAATACAATGCAACATAACACCACCGCTGAAGTGAAATGGTTTGCTCCACGAGCCTGGAGCTCTTTCCAGCTCTCTGGGGACGGATGTGTGGGCACTCCCCATTGTCTGAGCTGTGCCAGCAAACCTGTGTTGTGGCTTTGGCTGGCTGTGACCCCCATTTCCTGCTGCTTTAATGACATGAAGAAACAACCGTATGGATGCAGAATGCTGTAAATCTACAGGAAATATTCTACAGTTACTGTGGTGGGACCCTGGTGGTGTGGGTGTGCCACAGAGCTGTCTTGCCTGGGAGGGCTGTAAGGGCTAAGCAGGGAGCCAGTATGCCACTAATCGTTACCAGCTGGAGGAGGCCGACATGGGAAGGACCAGAAACAACTGCCATGTTTAAGTCATTATCCCTTTAAACTTTCAAATCCTAACACCACAGCTCCTGTGACACAGAATCAAACACTCCACCCGCATCTTCAGGCTGTGAGGATGGCTGACGCATCAGGATGCCAACAGCTGCATAGTGGCTCCCAAGTGTGTCAGGTTTTGAGGGCAGATCATTTCATCACTGCTTCATTGGGTTCCTATTTTCCTCCTCGCACAGATGGTGCTGCTGTATTCCTCAGCCTCTGTGCTGCCAGCCCACGGCAGGGTGTCTGTGCAGGCACTGAGCCCTGGGAGTGGGAACTTGTAGCCCCTGCCCTTGGATATGGCTGGGAATTGGGATATGCAATCCTGAGAAACAGGAACGTTTCGCTCAGTGGCAGAATTCCAGGATGCTTGAGCCTCTGGCCGCCATGCTGCCTCCCTTGTTGGGCCTCAGAGACAGACCCGGGCTGCTCGGGCACACACACTGTGTCAGGGGCATTTCTACACGGCAGCGCAGAAGGGCTTGGGGGCACCATGGCACAGCTGAGGCCTGTCCTGCCATGTGCCACCAAACACCCTCAGCACAACAGCAAACACGTGGGACACCCTGCATGTGCAAAGCCCTCGTGTTGGTGTGGCAGTGCCACCCACACAGGAGCCCTGGGGATGTGCAGACACCCCAAGAGGAGCAGCACCTCCTAGTGTGGGGAACCTGCGCAGGGGCACCGGCCATGTGCACACACCGGACCTGTGTGTCCTCATCTGTGACTATCAGAAAAGGGGGACCAGGGAGATGGAGACAGGCTCTTCTTGGTGGTGCCAACCACTAGGACAAGGGGCAATGGGCAGAAACTGATGCACAGGAAAATTCCACCAGAAAATGTGAAGAACTTCACTGTTTGGGTGAGTGCACGCAGGAACAGGCTACCCAGAGAGGTTGTGGAGCCTCGTTCACTGGAGACATTAAAGAACAATTCTGTCCCACATGGTCTCTTCCAACCTCACCGATTCTGTGACTCAGTGATCCTGTGTCCACATCTCCATGTGACCCTGTGTCCGTGTGTCCCTGTGTATCCCCGTGTCTGTGTGTATCATCGTGTCCCTGTGTCCATATGTCCCCGTGTCCATGTCTATCCTCATGTCCATGTGTGTCCATGTGCGTCCATGTCCATCCCCGTGTCCCTGTGTGCCCCTGTCTGTCCCTGTGTGTCCCTGTCTATCCCTGTGTCCATGTGTGTCCCTGTGTGTCCCTGTCTATCCCTATGTCCATGTGTGTCCCTGTGCGTCCATGTCTATCCCTGTGTCCCTGCGTGTCCCTGTCCGTCCCCGTCTCCGCGCCCTCGCGCTTCCCTCCCGCGCGTGAGCTCTGCGCGCGCAGGGCGCCCCCCCGCGGTCGCGCGGCGGGCGGGGACGGGGCGTTGTCGGTCCTCCTGCCGCCAGGGGGCGCCGTCGCGCGGGGCTGAGGCGGCGGCGCCGGCG